>BQNB010084648.1:0-27282 GCA_026074375.1 Tanacetum coccineum | reverse complement strand
AAGGAAATCTTGTACTAGCGAGTTGTATGTTTATCTCTAGATCTTGGGGATCAGGTACGGTGCCTGAGGGGACTGAGTGGGGACTGAGTGGAATTGCTCAGAACCCTCTGTTGGCTTGGGTGGTGTTACCTTGGTCTCAGTGGGTGGCTTTTTGGACTTAGGTCTTTTGCTCTTTTTAGAGAATGCTCCTAAAGCCTCAGGCCCCTGTGACTTGGTAAGGTTGAAGTTACAGTCTGAGACTTCCTTGACTTTTTCTTTGCAGAGAAAGGAGGTGGAGACACTGTGTCCCTTCGATTGTTTACATCAATCATATGGGTCGTCAATTCAATGTCATTGACTTTGGATGGATCTTTTGTAAAATTAAAGTTACTCAGGATTGGGGGTAGAAACCCAAAATTTTCATCCTAAGTATAGTCAGAACCCAGTAACACTTCCAAAGCACATGAGATAAATCTAGGGTATGAAACGTATTTCAGCCTAGACTTATTCAATAGTTTGGTTATGAGATCACTGTAAATGATCTCCTCTATGTCAACCTCAGTCTCAGTGATGAGACTGTAGGCTAAGAGCTGCTGGATGGAATTTACTTGCTTAGTGGAGGAGTAGTTTCCGCCGAGAACCTGAATCACAAAAGTGAATAGAATTCTCCAAGCCACATGAAAGGAGTTTTTCAGGATTGGGGTTTTGTCCAGGTAACTAGGGTTGATGGCAATTTTGCCCAATTCTTTCTTAACAACCTCAGGTGTAGGATGATCAACATATTTACCATTATTATAATCAAGGTCAGTTGATAAACAAAAGGTGTTAAAATCAAGAGTCAAAGGTCGTTGCCCATTTAAGACTAAAAACTTGATGAGGAATTCCTTCAGGCTCATCAGTTGATGGAAAAGGGTCATAGGCAACAACAGTGCTCCAAAACTCTCTGAGGAAGTTTTGATAGACCACTGAGGGACAGTTGGTAAAAGATTTTTACAAAGGACAATTTCACAAAAATTTCATTATAGGCTTGTAAGCAGGCATATTTGGTAAGTAGTTGAAGTTACCCACCACATTATTGGTCTGAAAAGTCACATTGTCCACAGTCATATTGTTCCATTGAGGAGCATACTTGATTTATTATTGTTCTGCCATTTTAGATGAATTTGTTTGAAAACAAAAAGGTTTTAATGACATAATATCACACACCAGATGGTCACAAGCTTATTTTAACCTTGATCGCTGCCGTGACATGCGTGATATGTTATCAAAATGGACTATACGAAGATGGATATCTTTGTATTGAACACGATTGACCAAACAAACGTTTGAAAGTAGTAATTTTAATGAATAACTTGTTAAGATATAAGCTTTTTTACCGAAAAATTAAAGAACACCCACACGTTGCTTTGAAAGAGAATTTGAGTAGAGTGTATTTGCTTTGTAAATTTTTGTGTGTGTTCTTGTTTGATGAAAGGTATTTATAGGGGTTATGTGAAAAAGGTTTAAATATTTTATTTTTTTGGAAAAAGTTAAAATTATTTTGGTAACACATTTAATGCTATAACCCACTAGTTGCACGATTCTACATTTTACGGCTACTATTTAGCCGTTTTGTTGTCATCCCTTTTTTGCAGTTATGACGTATGGATAACGGTCAAAGTGTCCTTTGATTAGACACTTTGGGAAGGGGTTGTGTTTGTGGGAGTGAGCATTAAATGCATGTTGGGGTTAATTGAGTGATTTTTAGAGGTGAGGGCCCATGACTATTGGATGACAGTTAGATAAGGAATATTTGTTCCTTATTTAATGTGTTCAGTCACCAACCTAGGACATTAAGTAACTAAAGACTTGGAGCATTTAGTTACTTCATTTAATGTGTCCCTCAGTGTCATGGGATTCATATGGGTTTCAGGGAGATGGTTTCAGGGAGAAAAGAATATACACCATACTGAACATAATTAATCAGGAAGACTAATTAATCAATATTCAACATGCCTAGTTCTGCTTTTAGTCTGGTGAAAGTAGGTTCATCCAAGGGTTTAGTAAAGATATCAGCCAGCTAATACTTAGTGGGGATGAAGTGTAATTAAATATCTCCTTTAAGGATGTGATCCCTGATGAAATGATATCTAATATCAATATGCTTGGTTCTTGAGTGAAGTACTGGATTGTTGGATATTGCAATGGCATTGGTGTTGTCACAAAAGATGGGCACCATCTTGTAATAAATGTCATAATCACTGAGTTAACTTTTCATCCATAGGATACTTGCACAACATCCAGCAGCAGCAACATATTCAGCTTCAGCTAAGGACGTAGCCACTGACTGCTGTTTCTTGGCACTCTAACAAACCAATTTTCCACCAAGTATTTGACAGGTACCTGAGGTGCTTTTTCTGTCCATATTACAACCAACATAGTTTGAGTCTGAATATCCTTTGAGATCAAAGCCTAAACATTTTGGATAATACAAACCAAGGGTTAGAGTACCTTTCAGGTACATGAGGATTCTTTTCACAGCAGTTAGATGTGAATCTTTTGGATTAGACAGATATCTTACACATAAGACTGTGAAGAATTGGATATCAGGCCTTGTTGCAGTTAAGTACATCAGTGACCCAATCATTCCCTTATATGAGGTCTCATTGAGTAGGTTCCTAATATAATGTTCTTGACAAATTAGGATTCCTTTGTCATCCTGCTTGATTTGCAGTCTAAGGAAGTAGGTGAGTTCTCATATTATACTCATTTCAAATTTCTTTGTCATCAGTTTCTCAAACTGTTTACAAAGTTTATAACTTGTTGAGCCAAATATGATGTCATCTACTTACACTTGAACAAGGAGAACATCTCTTTTTGATTTATAGATAAACAATGTGTTATCTATTCTTCCCCTAGTAAACTTATTTTGAATAAGGAAAGTAAAGAGTGTCTCATACCATGCCCTTGGTGTTTGTTTTAGTCCATAAAGGGCTTTGTCAAGTTTATAGACATAGTCAGGGAACTCGCTACTTTCAAAGCCAGGAGGCTGTTTAACATAAACTTCTTCTTTTAGTTTACCATTCAGGAAGGCACTTTTGACGTCCATTTTGTAAACTTTGAAGTTCATATATGTGGCAAAAGCAAGGAATATCCTGATGGCTTCCATCCTTGCTAATGGTGCAAAGGTTTTATCATAGTCAATCCCTTCTTCCTGACTATAACCTTGTGCAACCAGTCTCGCTTTGTTTTTGGTGGTTATACCATGCTCATCTTTCTTGTTCCTAAATACCTATTTGGAGCCTATGGCTATTTTTCCATAAGGGAGAGGAACAAGAGTCCATACTTTGTTTCTATAGAATTGATTCAGTTCTTCTTACATGGACTCAATCCATCCTGGATGCTTTAGTGCCTCAGGCACCTTTTTGGTTCTCTCTCAAAAAGAAAATCAGCAAATAGATATTCACTAGCTGAGGCAACTGTAAGCTTGGCAGCCATGCTTTTTGTAAGCATGCCTTCACCAGGATCACCAATGATATTCACAAGTTTAATGTGTTGTTCTCTTGACCATCTATCCTAAGGAACATGATGAGAACTTGTAGCGGCTTGATTTGAGATGTGAGACTGAGTGACATCAGGGACTAAAGGTTCAGTAATGAATCCTGAGACTTTAGTATCGTTCCCTAATGATACATTAGTGGGTTGAGTGATCATTTGATCATTTTGAACATTTTGTTCATGAGTCCCTTCAATGTTGATTAGATCAGGAGGACCTTCAGTATCCTCAGTTTGAGGTATATCAGGCTCATTTGGAACAATCACTTCAGGGACATGATTTTCTTGGGTAAATTCAGTAAGTGAACGACCATGAGGGATGATGTAGTATGAGACATCATAATCAACTTGATATTGTCTAGATGGATCATATTATTAAAGAAATTCATTAGCATGATATCTAGAGGAATCATTAATTTCTATCTCATCTACTGAGGTATTGGTAAACCTAATGGCTTTAATACTTTCATTAAATGTTACATGACAAGTCTCCTTTATTTGTTGTCTCCTTGTGTTAAAGACTCTGAAGGCTTGTAAAACAAAAGAATATCCTAAGAAATATTCATCATAAGCTTTAGCATCAAATTTTCCAAGATGATCCTTGTGGTTATTAATAAACACAGGACATCTAAACTCATGAAAGTAGCTGATATCAAGAATTCTCTCTCTGAATATTTCATAGGGAGTTTTATCATGTCTTTTGACAATGATTGATCTATTTTAAGTATAACAAGCTATTCTGACTACTTCAGTCCAGAAATGCTTAGAAAGTACTGATCTATTCAGCATAGTTCTAGCAGCCTTAATGAGAGTTTTGTTTTTTCCTTTCAACTACACCATTTTGTTCAGGTGTATAGGGAGAAGAGAAATTCTGAGAAATTCCTTTCTCATCACAGAAACTCTCAAGCTCATGATTTCTAAACTCAGTCCCATTATCAATTCTGATTTGTTTGACTTTTACATCATTTTGGTTTTCTACCATCCTGATAAAAGACATAATCATTTTAGGTGCTTGACTCTTCTTCCTGAGAAAGTGAACCCATGTGTACCTTGAGTACTCATCAACAATGACTAGGGTATATTTCTCATGATTTATGGACATTAGACTTACTGGTCCAAATAAATTCATGTGAATAAGATGCAAACACTTCCTGATAGAGAAGTTTTGTTTAGTTTTAAATGAAGCTCTATGATGCTTTCCTTTTTCGCATGCTGTACAAGGTTTATCTTTTGAATAAACTAGGGAAGGAAGACCAAGAACTTTGTTTTGTTTGGCAAGTTTATTAATGTTCTTGAAATTGAGATGTGATAGTCTTTTATGCCATAGCCAGTTTACACTTTCTGAGGCTTTGGCAAAGAAGCAGGCTCCATTTGGAGACAGTGGTGTCATGTCAAGGATATAAGCATAATTTCTTCTAGGTGCTATCATGATAATTTCTTTGTTAGCATTAAATATTGTTCCTTGATTATCATCAAATTGTACAATATACTTAGCATCACAGAGTTGACTGATGCTATTTAAGTTGTACTTAAGACCATTTAAGGTTACTTTTGTGAAAACTATACCCTTACAGTTTATTGAACCATATCCCTCAGTAACACAAGATGAGTTATCACTAAACACTACCTTAGGACCTGGTTGCTCTACATATTTGTGCAGATAACTCTTGACACCAGTCATACTCCTTGAGAATCTACTGTCCAGGTATCAAATGGGCTCCCTGATGTGTCTCTACACAAATAATAAACTTGGGTTTGTTTCTTTTGTAAACCTACTTTTTGGTAGGCTCCTTAGCCTTTTTTGCCTGAATTTTTTACCTCTTTTGAAGTAATCAAAGTCATTATAGTCAGTGGTGGAGTGTATAGTGCTTTCACATGTATTGCACTTTACACCAATTGAAGACTCACTAAACTGAGAGGACTCAACTAGTGTTCCTCCTCTGATATGAATGACACGATTGTGTCCTGAGGTAAAGTGATCATAACTTCCATATATTTCACACTCAAGGTAATTTCTACAATCATTAGGTCTGTGATCATTGAAGCCACAATGTGTGCATAGTAGGAAAGGCTTTGCCTTTGCTTTCAGGATCTGCTTGGAAGAAGATGCATACTGATAAGGCTAAGCCTTGTAGTTCTCATTCTTTTTTAGAGAGGCAGTATACATCTCATGATATGAGGTCCTATGATCCTCCCTTTTGCATATCATGTAGTAGAGAATCCTATAGCCATCATCAGTCAAGTGATTGGTATAGTGACAGATTTTACACTTAAGTTGTGGTTTTTGAATAGGTTTGGGCCTGAGTGACTTTGATGAGCCAACATTCTGAACTTTAGGTTTAGAATCTTGACTTCCTTTTGATGAGTCAACTGACTTAGATGACTCAGTCTGTTGAATCTTTGAGTTTGATTCTTGAGTCATTTGGGTAGAATTGACCTTTTCATCAATTAACATTTGAACAAGTTTGGTTAATTTATTTATCTTTGATTCTTGTTTAGTGTTCTTGACTTCAGTAGGAACTGAAGGTGTGGTTGGCTCAGTTTCACCAACACTGACAGTTCCTAAAACACTCTTATCTAAAGAATCTTGTATTTCAGGTTTTATATGTTTCATGATACCTAAGCCTGGTCTCTCTCTTAGAGAGTAGGGTTGAAAGTTAATGGCATTACCTCAGAGCTTGGTAAAGCTCCTTGAATATTTTTTAGGGGAGGTAGAGGAGTAAGGGATTCAGCTTCAGAATCTTTGGATGATTCAGGGACATTTAAAGTTTTAGTGGATTCAAGAGACTCATTGACAGCTTGACTTTCAGGGACTAGAATTTTTCTAGTATTAAAGTTTGGAAGTTTGTTGTCAGGGTTGAGTCTTTCAACCTAGTCTTTGGCTTTTGGGACCATTTCTTGGTCATACCCCATGGAAGCAGGAATGAAAAGATTTTCATTTTCATTCTTCTTTGATGATGACTCAGTGAACAATTCACCACCAAGAAATTTCTTCTTTTGGTGAGGAATTTGCTCACTGATACATTGACTAACTTTCTTTGAGCTAGTCAACCATTTTTCATTGATCTTTTCTCCTCTTTGAGTTGTTCTTGAAGAGCATGATTTAACTTTGTAAGTTTAGTGTTTTGAATTTGAAAAGTGACAACATCAAGCTTGGCTTGTTTTAAAATTGGCAATTCATCTCTACACTTGTTTAATTCAAAAACTATTTTGTTATACTTAGAAAGTAAGTTTAATCGTTGCTCTTTAACAAAATTAAGATCAATGTTGATATACTTTAGGTAATTTTGCCAATCGGCATCTTCATCTATAGAGAATAGTGTTTACCTTTCTTATGGTGATGTCGACCATTCACCATTGTGAGCATGACTCTTTCCAACAGTGAGCTCATCATCAGTAAGACCATCAGTACCTTCACCTGAGTGACTTCTTCATCAAAAACCTCTTCCTCATCTCAATCAAAGGTTTCAGCAACTAAACCTTTGTTCTTTGGTTAGAAGGTCTTTAGGTTCTGAGAACTCGAGGGGCTTGCCTCAAGGAGTGCCAGCTTAGCTTTCATCTTCTTGTACTCAGCTTTGTAATCTTTCTGAAACTTTGGATAAGCTTGACTACTTGAGTTTGGAGAAGACTAAATAAGTTTTAGAGTAAACTTTGGTTGAAAGCCTTTAGACACTGATGAATAATTATTCACTGGTGATTGGTAAGAAGGATTTAACGTTTTAGAAAAGCAGTCTCTTGCAAAATGATCTTTGTTGCCACATTTGTAACACTTAGTATTTTCATTTGCTTTTTGACCTGAGAAATTATTTCTTCTTTTTATAAAACGTTTTAAATTTGCCAAAAGGGATCTTTCCTGATACTCAGTATCTAAGTCTCTTAGATACTCCTCACTCGACCTTTCATCTACTTTATCATCAGAAATTTCTTAGAAATCCTGGATGACATTGTTAGAAAAGAAAGCGGTAGAAATTGCAGTGCTTGAGGGAGTGGTAATGAGGGCCTTTTTGGTGTCAGAATACCTTTTTTGGATTAGGTTGTCCTCATAGACAAATCTTCCATAGATATCTGCAAGGTCAAGAGTCTGAGTATGATTGGCATTCCTCAGTCCCTGAGAGAAAGTTAGCCATTTCTCAGGGAGACTGTTTACAAAACCAACATTGATTTCATGTTTAGAGAGGTTAACACCATCATTGGCAAGCTCATTGAGCAGGGTTTTATAGTGAGTATAGGTCTGTGAGAGACTTTCAGTAGACTTAGCCCTGAAAGTTTGATACTCAAGTTTCAGGGGAGACTGTTCACAAAACCAACATTGATTTCATGTTTAGAGAGGTTAATACCATCATTGGCAAGCTCATTGAGCAGGGTCTTATAGCGAGTATAGGTCTGTGAGAGGTCAGGTAGGCATGACATAATGATGCTTTTAAGGCGATGGTCCTTAACGACAACCCTACTCTCATCTGGGTCTATTAGGACTCAGACTTAGCATGACCTTCAGCTGTTTTTGGCTGAAATGGACCATCCTTAATACATTTTAAGTAATAGGTTTCCATTCCCGCTAAGTAGCAAAGCATTCGCTTTTTTCACTTATTAAATTTTCGCGGCTCTAGTTTAGGAGCAATAGCAGTATAGCTACCTTCGTTTTTGTCAACTAGCTGGGGTACATCATTTACTGCAGCCATTTTAGGATCTAGGTTTAAGTAAGTTTTACAAACCCTAGGCTCTGATACCACTTGTTGTTCCCTCTTAGTTAGTGAACAATAACTACAAAGTTATCATGAACTAACTCATGGCTAGCAAGTAAAGTAAACAATTTGTTCTTTGAAAAGATTTGTGTGTGTAAATATAACTAGTAAGTAAAAGACACAAAAATAACTTTTCAACGTTTAACTCTTTTTGTTAAGAATTATACCTCATTGTATGCGGAACTGCAATGGGGATTGAATGACAATGTGTGTGTGTGTGATCTCCTCACTAATAACTTTGCATAAACCTAAAGTGTTATGCAAAGTTAACTACTATCCTAACCAACTGAGCTTGCTCAGGGACTTAGTAGATTTGAAGGAGTAGATGTGTGTTTGTGAAAGTAACAACTTTGAATGCATAAACTTAACATCTACTCTGTTACAAGAGTTCTATTTATACTACATAGGTTGGGTCACACCCACATGGGTGGCAAGCACTAATCCCACTTCTAATACGCTAGTACATTTTCACTGCTTTGTCACTATCAGAGTTTCTATTCTAAGTATGGGACAAATACTTTTTCCAAGTCCAGTCTGACACTGAACTTGTCTTATACCCTTCTTCAGGATAAGTTGACTTCAAGAGATAAGAGCTTGGACTTATCCGCTTTCAAATTATCCCACCTATTATTCAGTCTCTTATCTTCAGGGTCTTTTAGTTGTTGGAGATCGTATGGGGCTCAGTGAGTCTATTGCCATAACTCACTGAACTCATCACCTTCTTCTTTGGCTCAGGCTTCATTCACTGAGTACCGCCTCACTAAATGCTAGTCTTTCTTGTAGACTCCCATCTTGAAGGTAACTCACTGTGTGACTGTTCACTCAGTGACCTTGAATTGTTAAAGGATAATTACACTTAGGTTATTTTGTATTCAAATCCTAAGTGAAAGATTAGTGGGCAATGAAATTGGACTAACACTTTTAAAGAATGACATTTTCGATGCCCTTAGGTCTAATATATTACTTGTTAAATGGGTTCATATTCCACTATTACAAACTACACAATACAGAACTAAACTGCAGGCCCTTGAAATTGGACAAGTAGACAAATAACAATTACAGATTCAAACAATGAAAAATAAACAGCTAAAATTCACCTAATTCAGGTAAATGGAACTCTATCTATATTTGAACTCCATCTATATTATATATGCAGATACATAGCAAAAGGCATCATCTCTAAAATAGATTAGAGCAATGTCATTTTCCAGGCAACATCACTATTACAAACTAGAAAGAGGCATTGGCCAAGACCGATATTGTGCATTAAAATAGTTAATCAGTTCATCCCAAACGACACATTAATGTTTTTTGCATTAAAAAGATAAACTATTTTTGGCTGTAGGAATTTGGGTAAAAATGTGCTTCAGATCAACACAACCCGACACGTTCCAGACCTGTTCGCCCCACCAATTTTCCTTACCATAGCGACGTCAAAAGCTGGGGCAGAACCGGCATAAGAATTGTAGATAAGATCAAAATAGGAAGAAAAAAAAGTGCGAACTTTATTACGCTACATTATTAGAGTTAACATCATAAACACTGAACCTTAGAATTATTCAGAGCTTCTTCAACTGCATTTTAATTTTCTTTATGTAAACACATGTTTTCACAGACATTAAAATGGCTCAATAAACTAGTGTTGCTTGTTTCAACAATATCATGTCCTCGAACATGAAGTGAGCTTTCTCCGGTTCGAACATGATGTCAAGTTCCCAATTCAAAACCAAAAAGTACACGTAAAATAGTCACGCCGGGTTGGGTTGACCCGCTTACACATTTTTGCCTATAAATTACTGTTGCCTTCATTATTATGAAAGTAAAGTATCATTAGAATGATAATAAATAACTTTTTTGTATACGATAACAAGAGTGAAAACACTTATTATACAATGTTAATTATCTGATACACAAGAGATAACAGAAAAAATAGAGCTAAAATCAGAAATGATGAGAGCATTCTATTCCTATCAATACAGCCTCGCAAACGACACGGTATCTAAAGAGAGAAAATTTTAGTATCTTTACACTGTAGCATCTGAACCAAATTGATAGGAACAATCACAGATTCTTCCATCTACAGAATTTGGTTAAACAAAATAAGCCATCTGTTAACATATAAAATTCATTGCATTATATTCTTCAATAAACAAGAACATCTTTTTAAGCAAAGTCAATAATAAACACACACGAACATCTGCTATAAACTTCCTCTCGCTAAACTTGCTCATAAAAGAATCAACTACGGATTCATCACTTATGAATTAATTAAAAAACTCTGTAGCTGCGGGGATAAATACCACGTCGATCTGAACCTTTACGAAACTGAAAACCTTTAGCTTCCAAATCAGAGAGAGCTTGCCAATGGAAAGAGAGCATTATAAAATAGCGCAATGAATATAAATTAGCAATCACACCCCTTCACAAAGAACACATACACAAACAAACCCGAAGAAAAGAAAAAAAATACATTCTTTAGTATTACCTGTAAACAATTATAATCCCCAAGTACAATCTCGTTGACATGGCCAAGGCTTGATAAAAGGCCTTGAAGCAATTCTTCTTCTATATCATATTGATCTCGTCTCAGTTCTTCAGCAAAATAGTTGCTTCCTAGGTAATTCAAGACAGCTTTGACTAAAGAAGACACATTTTCCAAAAAAAACTTCTCCAAATACATCTTTCCTTCTATTGTTAGTGACAAGATATAAGGAGCATTGATTTCTAGTGTATCTATATAGTTATCCGCCCCAGGATGCCTATATTCGTAACCAGAGAGCACCAAGTTCTTGATGCTCTTTGAAGTAACATCAATCCCCCTAAACCACAACACCGGCTTAACTCCAAAGTTTGCAAAAAAGGACTTCCGAATAATATTTTTTCTATTGAATCTTCAACTAATTTCCCTCCCTCAATACACAGAAACTTAAGTTTATCCAAAGGGATAGAACCATTAGGAGGATCAAATACACAACGTGAAAGTTTTATACTTATAAGACTTGAATTGTTGAAAAACAACTCATCGTCATAGCTAAACCTTTCGTAAGTTTCCATATTACATGACAATCGTTCAACTACTCCAATGTTTCCAAACAAGGACTTCGGGATACGCCCAACAAGAAAACAATCTTTTGACTCCAAAGTTTCCAAACAAGGACTTCCTGATAAAAATTTACCTATTGAATCTTCATCTAAATCTCCTTGATCTATACACAGTCATTTAAGTTTATCCCAACGAATAGCACCATTGGGAGAATTAAATGCACAACATGAAAGTTTCATACTTATAAGACATGAATTGTTGAAAAACAACTCATCGTCAAACCTAAACTTGCCTGTTATCCTTAAATCAATCTCTTGAACGTTATGCATAATAGCATAACGTATCAAACTATTGACTTGCGACGTAGGGTGGCCAATGTCTAAAATTTGAAGTTTGAATTTTTTAAGGTTCACGTCGGTAGGACATTGAGTTAGGGTTTTGTCGATAAACGAAAAGTAGTTGGTGACCTCATTCAATGGATAACCCCTGTGTTTGATGACATCCTCATCTATGAAAATGAGAGAAGGAAGTCGAGTCCAAAGATGTTGCCATCGTTTGGAGATAGTAGCTGTTGTTTTAATCACCTCTTTTGTGGACATTAATCTCTCTTCTTCTTTTTCTTTGTCTAGGATTTTGATTCTAGATATGATTTCGAGTAATACCCAATCCTGTAATGAGCTGATTCTATCTTCTTCGGCCATGATTTTGGGATAAATTTAAGGTTTATGACATAGAAGGTGATCTATCATGGAGTATTTATAAACTGTGTTAACTTGTAGTGAAACTAATAAAAATATTACGTGAAGACTCCAAATAAATTAAGGAAAAGTTTATAACTATTCTTTATTTTCCCAAAGACACCTAAACTTGCTTAAAATGCTTTCTTACACCACTTAGGGTGTTAATGTGTTATTGTGTCGGGTTACGGGTCTTTGATTCGGGTTTCGGTTAAGAAAATATTCATTATTTATTATCCTTGTTTCAAAGATCCACCCTGTCCACAATATGTAAGGAGACAACACTCTTAATTAATTATCTAAAGACCCCAAATTTGTTTAAAACGAAGAGTTTTATGTGGTGTTTAGTTGTGGAAAAAATTTCATGTTTTTCTGTTTCTAAATTCCTAGAGAAGGGGATGGTGTTTAGTGGTGTTTTTCTGTTTCTAAATTTTCATGTTTTTCTGTTTATAAAATGTTGAAAACGAGGAGTTTTAGTTGGTGTTTAGTTTTGAAAACCTGTTTAGATGAGAGTTGTATTTTTATATGGATCTATTTCCCATCTTACTTTTTACTTTCATATCATTTTTTTTCATTATTAGTTCTTTGGTTACGATTAATAATAACTACTTAAAAAATAAAATACAAATGAAATTAATAAAAACTAACTACAATCATAAGCATATATTTAATTTGCAATATACTCGAAATTAACATTACTGAATCATAAGCATAAATTTAATTTGTAGTATACTCGAAATTAACATTACCGAACATATATAAATCTCAATTAACATTATGTTTTCGTCAAATTCCTTACGTTTTCGTCCGTTTTTTTACGTTTTCGTCAGATTTCTTACGTTTTCGTCTGTCTTTTTTACTTTTTTGTCCGATTTCTTACGATTTCGTCCGGTTTTTACGTTTTCGTCCGGTTTTTTACGTTTTCATCATATTTCTTACGTTTTCGCCCGTTTTTTACGTTTTCGTCCGATTTCTTACGTTTTCGTCTGTTTTCTTACGTTTTCGTTCGATTTCTTACGTTTTCGTCCGATTTCTTACGTTTTCGTCCGATTTCTTTCGTTTTCGCCCGATTTCTTATTTTTTTGGTCCGTTTTTTACGTTTTCGTCGTATTTTCTTACATTTTTGTTTGATTACTTACATTTTCGCCCGATTTGTTATGTTTTCGACCATTTTTTACGTTTTCGTCAGTTTTCTTACGTTTTCCTCCGTTTTTTACGTTTTCGTCCGATTTCTTGCGTTTTCGTCTGTTTTTTTACGTTTTCCTCTGACTTCTTACGTTTTCATCCATTTTTTTACGTTTTCGTCAAATTTCTTACGTTTTCGTCAAATTTCTTACGTTTTTGTTCGTTTTTTACGTTTTCCTCCGTTTTTTCCGTTTCCGTCTGATTTTTTACGTTTTTGTCTATTTTTTTACATTCACGTCTGTTTTCTTACGTTTCCGTCCATATCGTCTAATTTTTTTTACGTTTTTATCTGTTTTTTAAAATGAAAAAATACGTATAAAACGTAAGAAAACAAAGAAAGGGGTCAAAAAACAAAAGAAAACGCCCAAAACGAAAACGTAAGAAATCGAACGAAAACGTAAAAAAACAAACGAAAAAGTCAGAAATCAAACGAAAACGTAAGAAATCGGATGAAAACGTAAGTCAACGGACGAAAACGTAAGAAATCTAACGAAAACGTAAGAAAACGGGCGAAAATGTAAAAAAATAGACGGAAATTTAAGAAATCGAACGAAAACGAAAAAAAGGGACAAAAACGTAAGAAATCTGACGAAAACGTAAGAAATCAGACAAAAACGTAAAAAACGGACGAAAACATAAAAAACGGGTGAAAACGTAAGAAATCGGACGAAAACGTAAGAAACCGGACGAAAACGTAAAAAATAAGACGAAAATATAAAAAACGTACGAAAACACAAGAAATCGGACGAAAAATTAAGAAATCGAACGAAAACGTAAAAAAATAGATGAAAACCTAAGAAAACGGACGAAAACTTAAGAAATCGGACGAAAACGTAAGAAACCGGACGAAAACATAAAAAACGGACGAAAACATAAGAAATCTGACGAAAACGTAAAAACGGACGAAAACGTAAGAAAGCGGACGAAAACGTTAAAAACGGACGAAAACGTAAGAAATCAGACAAAAACGTAAGAAACCGGACGAAAGCGTAAAAAATATGACGAAAACGTAAAAAACAGACGAAAACGTAAGAAATCAGACGAAAGCGTAAAAAAACGACGAAAACGTAAAAAGACTGACGAAACGTATTAAACGTTCAAAAATGTATGAAAACACCATAATTTGGGTTAGAATATTGGTACTCACGTTTTATTTGGTTTGAGTCATATTTACGTTTTGTTAGGGAAAAAAAGAAATGAAGAACAGTAAATTGTGGTTTTCTATTTTTCCATATAAATTAAGAAAATGAGAATGTTTTGTTTTTTGAAAAATGTTGGAAAAAAGTGCGACTAAACAAGTTTCAGTTTTTCCATTCTCAAATAAAAAATTTCATGGAAAAATGGTATCTTTTTCCCCAACTAAACACACCCTAAGCTACATCAACAAAGAAAACAACAACATTTAAGGCCTTAATTTATAAAACACGTCAAACTCAACACGTCAAACTCGGCTCAGAGATCGCAATGGATTCAAAACAAGCAACAATTTATGCCGCATGTATTGCGAATAACCGGATCATCACGGCCAACAAACTTGATCCCCGAACGACCACCAGAAACGATAAATTAAAACACATTTAATGGAGATCCCAAAAACCACAGACTACAGGTCACCCGTGAACATTTCGTATGATTTGACCCATATATTTTTATGTGTTTTTTTTTTCTTCACCAAAATTTTCAATTTTGATCAAATTGGATTCAGTTTTGACTTTTTTAACCAATCAATTCATACGATTTTGCCTACGTGTCAAAATCAAGCGACCTGGTTGGTCCAATTTGTTTTCTATTAGATTGTTTTGCAAAGAAAACTCCGAACTGATGGAATTCTTTTATTATATAAAAGATTAGTTACGAAAAACTTTATTTTATTGCTAAAGAAACATCTGCGTGGGCGACTACTCATTAATATAAATTAGAGATGGCAGAATAAGTGGGTTGGTTAGGATTGGGTCATGAGTCTAGATGCGTTTGGGCCTAAATGGGTCCAGGTTTAGACATGTTTAGACCCGTTGGGTAATTTTTTATATAATTACTTTGTATCAAAAATCAACTAGACACATCAATAATATTTAGGGAGACCTCATTAGACTCATCATCTAATAGATATTTACCCAACTAAACACATAGTAACAAATGAGTCTCAAATTGTTACCTGTAATATAAATGGCTAGAACATTGGAACGATCCAATTTTAGATGACATATTGAGTTTGATATGTTATCCTGGAGCTATTTAATACTTATAAGGGTAAATTACACTCTCAGTCTCCAAAAAGAACTCTGTTCGTACGCTTAACCCTACGTTTTAGGGTTTCGCCGGAATAGTCCACAATGTCGGCTTTTCTTACTCCTTTTAATTCCTAAACACCTGACAGTTGTTACTTTTACACGTTAATCTCCTGGGTATTAATAGTAGCATTATATGGCTTTATAAACCCATTTGCGTTATGTTAGGCCTAGTCCATTAAATACAAAGCCATATACTGCTGCTACTAACACCGGGAAGAACACCGGGAAGAGATGAACGGATTTGGCTAAGCAATGGTTTAATGGTATAACACCCCCAAATTTACAACGCAACGGAGTACAACATTGGGGTGCTACTTCATAATACAAGCTCACGAGTCACGGTAAACGAGTTTAAAAGAAATATTTACTAACAAAGTTTACATTCAATTTTTATTAAAAAGATCAGAGTTACAAGGTCCCAATAAATTTAATGAAAACTCGTTTCTAAATAAGCCACAACATGACTAAGTTTCTTTGAAAACATTACCGTATGTACAAAGTTCACCAAGTCTACGTCCTTCGATATCCACGCTCCGTCCCATCCAAACTAGCAAGCATATACCTGAGATAAACATGCTAAAACGTCAACAAAAATATTGAGTGAATCCATAGAGTTTATAAACAATCATTTTGAACACAAGCATAACAAAACATTTAGCTCATAAAATAATCACAACGATGCTAGAGCCACGAACTGAACCTTAACCATGTGCCTAACCCGGAGTGATAGTGTTACACACTCTTAATAGTAAATACAATATGTCTCCGTATGCCCTCGCGTGGAACACACGCCAGACAGGTCGTTATGCCAAAATAGATCTATTATTATTGCATTAGCGTTCACCGGTTATCGGTGATTGACGGTCCATGAAGGAAGGGCCACAACATACCACTCATAACAACATTCACATAATAAAATCACCTGTGTTCAATTTTCTAAAACAAGCATGTATCTCCCTCGCGGGTTTTTAAAACATAAAAGGATTTAAATGCGAGGCTATGAACTCACCTTGATGTTGTAGAACAATTGGCAGAAATGCAAATATTAAGCACGGCACAAACATAAACCGAAATGGCTCGACCAAGATGTTGCGGTTTATCTTAACGGTTATGACCCACCAGTTTTAGGATGATGTATTGGGTTTTCCGATGGATGATTACATCAACGCAACACGTTGATAAAAGATTTAGGTTTCAAGTTGTAATAGTTTGGTGGTTGGTTAAATAAAACAAATCGAAAGGTAAAAGCAAAGTATGTAATATATTTATGAAGGACAAGAAAATATATAATACATGGCGAGTATTATACATGATTATGTAAATAAAAGAAGTCGGAGAACAAGTTAAAGTATGTAATATATATACCTAATATATATCACATATGAAAAAAAGACAAGTATATAAAGCGCGGCGTGTATTTTATATAAGAAAAGTATTATATAAGCGACGTGAGAAAAATAATTAAAACAACATAATTCGACACGTGTTCGGAAGTCACCAAATGAAATAAATAAAAATTTATTACTTAAAAGTAAACACACGTTTTAAAGTCTCGAATTAGATAAATGACATTTTAAAAGTTTTAAAAAAAGTTATTATTGTTCTTTAGTCGGGAATTATAAAATAATACTTTATAATTTAGTATTTCGTTTTCTTGACGGGTTTTAGTTAAAATAGTTACCTCATTTGTAAAAGTATAGTTTTCGATAATTCACCGGGTTATTGTATAATTACAATTTAATAATCTTAAAACTATATAACTTTGCCCATTTATCGGGTTTTTAATATAATAGAAATTTAAGTGAAAATTACTAAGTATAGAAATTTTTAGAAATTTCGGCATGACTTTTTCGTTTATACGACGTTTTCCATATTTATAAATTTCAATGTTTTTCCACTTAGTCAATCAATCAACATTGCAAACACCCGCGTGTTTTAAATATATATAAATACGAGATCAAACAAATCACAAAATAAGTAAAACCAAGCACACCCCTTATTGGGGCTGCTGTCCCAAACGCACCCTTTCGGCTGCAAAATAGCAAGCCAAACTCCCCTGTTGGGGCTGTTAAACAGTGAACCAAACACCCCTGTTAGGGCTGTTGTTAAATGTAGATCCAAACGCCCCATTAAGGCAGTTAACCACAAATCCAAACGCCCCTATTGGGCTGTAAAATCAGCAAACAAACACCCCGTTGGGCTGTTTTACATGCAGAAACAAACACCCCTTTTTGGGCGTGTTTTTCAATCGGGTGATCAAGATAAATCAAAATAATAATAATAAGATGAGATAACCGTGAAACGAACATGATAGCCACTAGCCCGGCACCTTAAGGGTGCGACTGTGGTGGTGATTACTCAAACCGAACACCACTGGTGTGTTCGGTACATAAACAAACACCCATATATCGACGCAGACTAATCCGAATCAAAAGAACTAAAACAAGAAAAGAAATAAGTTTAAACAAACAAACCCACTTCAAATTTATTATTAACTTTTATACAAGAAAGTAACCATCCAAACCGGAAAAGAGAGGTGAAAAGGTGATGGTATGGTGGTTGAGCCGCGGTCGGCTGGTGCGGCGGCTGTTGGTGACGGGTGGCAGTGGAGTGGTGTTTGTGGTAGGTGTCGGCTGTGATGATGACGACGATGGTGTGGTAGGTGTCGTGGTTGTTGGAGATCGCGATGGTGGTGTGGAGGTGCGGCGGGATGATGTTGGTTGTGGTGGAGTGGTGATGGCCGATGGGAGAGATGATCGCGGTGGTGAAGGCTGCGGTGGTGAGGATGCGAGGATGATGGTGGTGGCGTGAGGGTGATGGAGATGGCGAGGTGCAGCGTGGTGGCGGGCTGAGGAAATGATCATGGTGCATCGGCGGCGAGTGGCCGAAAGTTGGCCGAAAAAAGGTGACGGGGCCGGAAACCTTAAATGGTGTGTGTGTGTGTTTAGGGTTATGTTAAAAATGAATAAAACCCTACTTATTTTCTTTATATACTTGAAACTTTAAAAAAATATGTGACAAGTCTATAATAGTATAAGGTTGGTGTTGTAAATATTACCACAGAGACCAAAAGTGTAATTTTTGTGAACTAATGGTTCGGGTCTCGTTTCGGCTAGTTAACGTTTGAATCAAGACACGAAAATTTCGCTGTTGCGTTCCAAATAATTTTTTCATCGAAAATAAGTATTTACTTTGCCATATTTCATAAATATTTGGTAACGTTCATTTAAAATCTTCGTTTTGTTTATTACTAGACACCGGTATCACTGGTAAACTTTATTCGTAAAATAAAACGTTAACTCGAATATTCACGTTAATAATAAACGTTTTTGAAACAAGATGTTATATAATTTATTAAATATTTTTATTAAATAAATTTTGATAATTAAATAAAATTTAATTATTTTCGTGTCGGTACGCGTTTCTTTCGTTTTCAAGCCAAATAGGTTTGAAAAAAAAAAATTATAAATGAGAATTATGTAATAATAATGATGATTTATTATTAAAAGAAGTTCCGCAAAATTACCGATTATGCGATAATGGTTTTTATATGGCAATAAAAGGTCAAACGGTCAAAAGTTAAGTCAGACCCGGAAAGTCAAAAGGTAAAATAGTTATTTAAAGTTCTAAAAATTGCCAGTTGTCACAGTCTCCCCTCCTTTAGGAAGCGACGTTCCGACGCTTTGATCGCTTTATTCGTCCTAATTTTACTTGCAATGAGTGAAAGATGTCATTCTCGAACGGATTCACATGTTCTCACATTATGACCACACGACCTCGGCGCATTTGGAAAATTTTCAAAGCGACAATCAATTCAAAAATCATTGGTGATCACACCGATCAAATCAAAACACATATCGTCCAAAGGGTCTCGTTAAAATAGATCGCGTCATTATAAAAATCGTCTGGAGTGTACATAACTCCATCGAAAGCGTTACAACATTATTCAAAACAAGGCGCTTATCTTTAAGCGTACAAAATCACACAATTGCATGCTCGCTAACCGTCAAACCATGCAAATCGTTTAGCTTTGGGGGAAAAGGCGTATCCCGTCGACCGAATTTTATTAAATCGTGCTTGCTAACAGTCAAGACTATCTCATCGAAAGAGAACGCATTGCTGCGGTAATCACTCGGAGTATACATAACTCTATCGAAAGCACTACGACATTAATCGAAACAAGGTACTTATCATTAAGCACATATAATCACATAATGGCATGCTTGCTAAATAGCCAAACCATGCCAATCAATCAGTTCAATCACGTTAACTCATGCTTGCTAAATAGTCAAGCCATGATTAACAACAATTTTCGACTTTATTCCGGCTAAGTCCAGCCCAAGAAAAGTTTTTAAAGTTACAGGATGTTCACAGGCCTGAAATCCATGGATGCATATCCAAAAAGATTTATATCATTGTAGGGTGCTCACACAAGGATCCATACCCAAAAAGAGATTTTCAACATCACAGGGTGCTCACGGGCTTTATAGCCATGGATACAAACCCAAAAAGAGATTTTTAACCTCACAGGATGCTCACGGGCTTTATAGCCATGGATACATACCCAATCAAATGGTCAAGTTTGCTCATATTATCAAACTCTGTGCATTCTTCACGGTGCCCCAAGCACGATCGTCACCGGCTTGGCTGCCACGCGGGGACCACTTCGAGCTTGCACACCAAACGCGACCGCTCCGTGTGTCCTTAAATCGTCTCGACTTATTTTGCGAGGCTAAAAATGTCTCGTCTTTTTCAACGAGCGCAGGTGTCTCATCTTTTTCAACGAGCGCAAGGGTAGGCGTACCCTGCCGATCCGACATCATTTCACAATGCCGTCTCGAGTTCGCACAATGTACGACCACTCGACTAAATCACATATCACATAAACACATAACAAGCAAAAGTTTTGCACATAATTTTCAACTATGGCTATCCGTCGTTGATCATCGACGATCAAAGGGGATCGAGTCAAGCACAAGGATTCCTCAACTAAATAAACGGAGACGGCATACGGGATTGTCTATCATCTACTGCCACGCAGTCTGTAAACTTTAATTGTCCACCACTTACCATTTTATTCCCTATAGAAAATGATGACGGACGACATCACTATGATTCAGTAGGATCCGACCATTGTGCTTGGCTCTCATGCCGAGGGCTCTCCTTTTGAGCCATCCTTGTTTGACTCTATGTTGGTATCCGAGTCACAAGGCAGAATAGGAACAAATCAAACACCTCGAATTCACAACTCGAGCTTGTGTAGGATTCATCCCCTATGTCAGATGACCGAACACATACGTTTCGGGGGTAGAAGTTTTCCTCACGATTACGGTTTTATTCAACAAGGATGATTCACAGTATGATGTAGAAGAAACTTTCCTCTACGGACGTCGTTCGACATATCGGAAAAATGAAAGAAAGATGATGTAAGATACATTTGAGGTAGGAGAAGTCTTTTTTACGGTTATCGATTGGTAACACCGGAGTGATTTTCATTTTGTCGTAGGATGATTTCCTTCAGAATTATCGATTGTTGTAACAAGAGAAAGCACAGTAATACGCATTTGATGTAGGGGAAATCTTTTTCATTAGCCTCGGAGTTACTCGAACTCGGCTTTCATCCACTTTGGCAGTCTTTTGATCTCGTCAAAATTTCTTCTCAGTGTCGGTATCAGGTTTCTTTGTATTTCA
Source organism: Tanacetum coccineum (assembly GCA_026074375.1). Taxonomy (NCBI): domain Eukaryota; kingdom Viridiplantae; phylum Streptophyta; class Magnoliopsida; order Asterales; family Asteraceae; genus Tanacetum; species Tanacetum coccineum. The sequence goes on along the minus strand of BQNB010084648.1, from coordinate 6,080 downwards.
TCACCAGCATTGTGATTTAAATGGGATTTCACACGTTACACGTGACACACGGAAATACTTTCCGGAATTATTCGGTCAAGGTGACTTTCTAAGTCAACACCATCCGAAAGAAAAGATTTCAAGGAACACAAGAAAATTCGTACTTGTTTTTACGAAATCGAATCAAACAGGATTACTTGCATAAGAATCCACTGTTTAGAAGCGTTCTCACCCAAACATTTATCCAAAACCACTAGTTTAAAGGTGACGATTAATCCGACATAGCGTGGCTCTTCCTGAATTATGCATAGTTAGCTAGGCTATGCATAATTGAGGACCAAGCGACGATACATCCGTCCTCGTCAAAAAGAAAAAAGTTAGCTAGGCTATGCATAATTGAGAATCAAGCGACGAAACACCCAACATTGTCAAAAAGAAAACTTTTCGATTATTACACACCATATATGATGATGAAAGTTTTTGACCTATTCTTGAATATAAGTAATTCATTTGACATAGAACTGAAAAATTATTTTTACCTCCATTTCAAGAAACACGTCAACTATTGTTCATTCATTTTTGGGAAACACATTTTTGCTTTGTTTTCTTGTGAAAATCTACGCAATTTGGTATTTAGTTTGATTAAACATTTCATAAATTATTGTATATTTTTGGAATTAATTGTTCATAAAATGGCATTAAGATGGTTTGGGATTAAGGATCATAGCAAGTACAAGAAGTAGTAAGTCAAGAATCAATGCAATCGAATGAGGTAAACGGGCGATATATTCGCTAACTGGAATTGTCCACACTAGGAGTCAAGATACTCCTAAGATACGATAAGTGTCTCGAGGTAACGACAACCTCTACCTATATATCATGAAATGAACAACGAGCGCCATCACGAGTGCTGAAGTATTAACGATCATAATTTCCATAATGAAGCCAGGGGTAGTACATACTCTCTCCAATCATACGTCCAACATCCAGAAGGTTATCTCCATTGTTTCATGTTACATGTACATTCCACCAAACATGGTTTCCAATAATAATAAAAGAAAAAGGTTGCGGTGTTTACGTAGAGGACAAAAAAAGACACCCAACATCATGTCCTTACTAATTGGCACTAGCAGTTTAGTGATCTATACAAAAATGGTCCTATACAACGGACAAGATCATAAGCGAACAAACGACAGGACTACTGAGGTCCGGGTAGTAGTGAAGATCTCCTCTCTAAAGCAGTGAGGCGTCTATCTAACGTGCTCGGCCACGACCTATAGTAGTGTCGCGTAATCAGAGAAGTAATAACGTATGATTGAACGATACGTACCTCATAACCTTAGATACATATCTTATATATCCTTAATAAAAATTAGTGTTGTAAATATCGCTCGGTGGTACCGTGGCGGTCGACCCCCTTTATGCGATAAATCGGTCTTGGCGACGATTTATCAGTTTCTCGGCGGAGACCCTTAATTATAATAGAATTAATTTTACAAAAATATATATTAGCAATATTCTAACAAAACCATAAGACATAAGTCCACAACTAGTTTAATAAACTTAAATAAAACATTAAAACCATAATTATAAAAGTTACATTGTCTTCTAATCTTCATCTCCGCAACCTTCTATGATTTTAACTCCATCCGACTCGTAGTCACCTTCTTCATAAACTACCTCCTCACTCCTGGATTTGAACTCTTCGTCAAAAAGTTCTCTTTGAGTTGTTTTAGTTGTAGTTCTAGAACTTTTTTGGGGTTGTAGATATTCATCAACTTCCATAGCTTCACCAATCACTTCCCATTGTGCTTCTTGATCTTGTTGATCTTGAACCTCAACTTCTTCATCTCTATTTCTGTTTCCATCTCCATCACACTCCACAATCCATTCTTAAGCCATGTTACTATCGTTTGATAATAACACTTCAACATCCCTCGCTTTTCTCCTTTTGGCTTTTTCCGTCAAATTAGAGTTGAATTGAACATAAACAAGATTGTTCAATTTACCCGCCTCCAATCTATTTCTTTTCTTTGTATGTATCTACAAAGTTAAAAGCAACAAAGTGTTAAAAAATATGCAATATAAAGATATATAATTACAATTTAAATAAAGTCTATAAACCTCTTCAAACGTGCTCCAATTTCTTTCACATCCCGATGAACTACTAGTTAACGCAAGTATCCTCATTGCAATCTTTTTCAAATTAGGGGTTGCACCACCAAAAGTTCCCCACCAATTTGCTACAATTTTGAAACTTAATAAAAGAAATAAATAAGTAAATAACTACGAAAGTAGAGTATTAGATAGTTCATAAAAGAAATTAATAAACTTATAGTAAATAACTATGAAAGCAGAATATCAGATAGTTGCATTACCCGGATCATATTTCTCATTATTCACTTCACATGTGGAAATTGCAAGCTCCTTACCAAATCTATCCATTTGCTTCTTGTACTTTGGCATCTCCACATTTGTCACTTCCAATTGCATCTCTAAATCTCCGGCAAGTATTACTTCAAAAAAGGAAAGAACCGCATCGGATACATCAGGATCATGTTGGATTTCCGTATCCTTATAGGAATAATAAGGATTTAAAAGATAGGCCACCAAATGCAAAACTGTATCCAATCTACCTTTCATCTTCTTCTCTATGATTTTTATGATAGGCTCGTAAGCTTTTTTGTTATCACCCAAAACCGCTTTGATTTCTTCCTTTGCTTTTATCATCTCCCCATAAACAAAACCCATTGATGGCTTCCAATCCGCATCAACCATTCGAAGGAATTTGACCAAAGGGGTAAACACTTTCAAACATAGTGTGACACCGGCCCAAAATGCGGTACTTATCATCGTTGCAAATGTGGCTTTCCCTTTAACGGTACTGGAAAATCTACACTCTTCCCATTTGGTGCTAGAGAACATATGTCTTAATTGCTCCTTCTTTTCGGACAAACTTTGTAAAGTTAGAAAAGAGGAAGCAAATCTCGTGACACCCGGTCGGACAATATCCTTTCTCTTGGTGAAATCTCTCATCATAGCCGACGTTTTGTGGTTAGAATAAATGAAGATGGTTAGTTTCTTTGCTTGATCTAGGATTTTCTTAAACCTTGGAAGTGCACCAATACCTTGAAAAACATAAATTAAACAATCGGTTATAAAACAGATTATAAACTTGAAAGTTGAAACATATTTATAAGTTATAATAGATTATAGTACCTTCAAGCATGCTGTCCAAAAAATATTTGGTCTCGTCACTTTAAGCAACGATGCTGCTCCCATGTTATTGGAGGCATTATCCGTCACAATTTGAACATGTTCGGCCCCAATTTCTTGAATGCAAGCATCCACGTACTCGTATATGTACTTGCTTGTATGCACTTCACCCGAACATTCTCTAGAAGATAAAAAACAGTACCCATCCTTGAGTTTACACATAGATTCATAATGCTCCTCCTCTTTCGGTCGGACCAAGCATCCGTCATGATCGAGCATCCTTCATCTTTCCATTCTTTTTCGTTTCTTTTCACCAAGTTTTTTGTTCTTTCAACCTCTTCCTTTAGAAGTGGGGTGCTCAACTCATATCTAGTAGGAGGTGGAAGCCCGGGTCCAAATTGGCCAACCACTTCTAACAACATTTTGAAGTTATCCTTTTCAAAGGCGTGAAAATGAATCGCCGACTAATATGCCCACCTAGCAACGTATTTCTTTGTCATCCACATTCTTTCTTTTCGAATAGAATTGCTAAGTTCAACATTTTTACCCTTCACCTTCTTCTTTAAAGACTGCTCGGGGTTTACTGTATTTGCAAAGTTATCCATAGGGCCAAAAATATTTGGTTCCTTCATGCTATGATCATGTACTTCATCGTCCTCAAGACTTTCATTACTATCAAGTCTCACCTCTGATCTTATGGCTTCATCGTGTTGTCTTTTACCTTGCTTTTTCAACTTCCCTTCGTTGATAATATTCCGACATTTCAACTGATCCTCTTTGGTGGCCTTTGAACATGACGTAGTTTGTCCTGTAATTTGTGCAATATGTTGTTTCAATCTTGTAACCCTCCCCAGTGACCAATTTTTTCACACAAGGTGCATTTGATTCTATCCGGGATGCTTTTGTCCGGCATAACACCATTCTCCCAACCAACATCCTTCGATTTTCTTTTAGTACCGATAAACGTTGACTCAACGGATGGTATACTAGCTAATCCAAATGCTGTCCTAAGGTGTCAAAATGAGAAATGTATTAAAGATTTAAATGAACTCTGAAATTAGACAAGTATTACAGAATTACTCAGAATTAAAGGTGACACAAGTATTAAAGATTTATAACAACTAATTACTCAGAAGTCAAAATTACTCTGATAGGAACCCCCAATTTATATCAATTAATTAAAGATTTAATTAAGTAATTAACATGTATGAACCCCCAATTTATAACAAACATAATTAAGTAATTAACCCATGCCATATATCGATACATATTTAATTAATTAAAGATTTAAATCAGAAATATCTTACCTGCTTGTGGTGTCGCCGGAGATGGAGTCGCCGGAGGTGGAGTCGCCGGAGGTGGAGAGGTGGGGAGGGTGGAGAGGGTGGAGGAGGTGAATTATTGGATGTGTTAAAAAGTTACACAGATCTGGAATATAACCCTAAATAAAAAATGTTTTTTTATTAACTTTGACCGATTTTGACCGATATTGACCAAAACCGATTTTTTTGACCGATTAGTGAAAAAATGTAACGGCTGACCGCCGTTAAGCGATATATCAGTTATATAACGGCCGCCACGGCCGATATTTACAACACTGATAAAAATAATACAAGTATGCATGCGATGAGAAATCCACTTGCGCGTTCTAATTAATATCACTTAACGTGTTGTCAAAGCGACCATTTTTACGTACATAGATTACGTTACATCATTGAAGACTTTCTATCTTTGTCAAGTTTCTAACTTTAGAATGTTGCTATTTTTGAAAAGTTACCATTTCGGGAAAGTTAGTAGGTCTGATTATTGGATTATCATAACAGATAAAATTATTAGATTTAAGGTCTTGACACTTTTGTCACATTTTATTGACATCAATTTCTTATATACCATAAACGTATAAAGTAAGAATAATGAGAGTTTATTACTTTTTTAATTATCCAGTAAGACTCAAAATAGCCCAATTGACTTTTAAAATTCAACGATTGACTTTTAAAATTCAACGATTGACTTTTTAATAAACATATATGTATGTTTTTCTCAAAACTGACCCGTTATATCACATTTTCTTGACTCCGACTCTAAAAAGATTTTATGTAAACCATTATTTCGGACAACTTTCGTGCTTTGCCGGAAAGCTAAAACTAACCCGAAAGGGCTTGAATCGCTCTTCAAAAATTCTGTCAGCTTTTAATTAATTATTTAAAGTGCCAAAATTTTTACTTAAAGTGTGTATCCCGATTTTGCTCCAGTTTCTTCGTTACAAGGAGTTAAGAGCTTCATTTTATATCTAAACGTTCGTAAAAATAAACTTGATTTTATTTTAAAATCAAAAATTATTTTTTACGAAATCTCGGACCTCGAAATACGTGTCCAATTTTCTACTCAAAGACACATATTACGAAACGCGCCAAAAGTTTATTTTTGACCCAAAAATCAACTCATCTCAAGTTTAAACCTACCTATACACGATATTCAAATCGTTTAATTTTCCCAACAACGCTTTCAATCTAACCTACGCAAGTTCTAGACGGATTTCATCACGAGCATTTATCAATAACGAATTAAATCGCGAAAACAAAGATTATACTAGTAATAGAAATTACTCACAATGCTATACCAAGCAAGATCGGAGAAGAAATAGTTTCGCCTTGTTTCTTTGTTCCTTAGCTCTTTGGTTTCTTAGTCGTGGCTCAAACTACAACAACCAAACCGAAACACAACAAAAAATCTAACCAAGCCTCAAATCTATATAATATCGTAACGTGTGTGTGTATATATATATATAGTTAGGATCAAATGAGAAGTTTCCTTAAAATAAGAAGGATAAGAAGTAACTATAACTGCATATCTGAGATGCATCGACTTAAATTAGATGCATCTCT
>BQNB010084647.1:0-28689 GCA_026074375.1 Tanacetum coccineum | reverse complement strand
AGTAGGGCGAAGAGGAGCTTCGTGACCAAACCATTATAAATCATCATGTCCGGTTTGCATTTCTTTTTACTTATCTCTTTACATTTATACTCGCATTTATCGCTTTACATTTATACTTGCAATTGTGTGTTATGTTGCTTATATAGTTTTGATTATGTTTGTGGCATGGATAAATGTGAATATTGTGCTTTGGTTTGTATTGTTGTGATACGATTTGGTACTATATGTATATAACTAGTATGAACACTCTTCATATTGTGTCACGCTTGATCAGCAATTTGATACGAAACATTTTAAGTTTTTAATGGGAAACATATTCACCCCCTCTACGGTTTCCACACCCCACTTTACTTGTTTAACAATACTTTACAAATCTCGGGGTGAGATACATGCCTTGTTTTACATTTGAACGCAAGTACTCTTTTAAACATATTACGAGTTGCCTAAGTAGCGATAACCCATTATGCCCGGTATCATGAACTATTAATTACTTGGAGTAAGCGCGTGTGTTATAAATAGATCTATTTGGGATTGACATCCCCATTCGGGTAAGTCATGCTTACTAGCTTCGGACGACCGAACTAATGGACGTATACCATATCGGATTTTGGATGTTGCGGGTTGAACATCTACACGGGTACATTATTGCATAAATATGCACACATACATAGTTGTAGCTTCAGTGTCATGAGCTTAGAGCAATCGTAATTACATTTTGTGATTTTGTATATGATACATTATTTCACACATTGAACTCTTGCGGTCCCACATTTATACATACATAAACCTATGAACTCACCAACTTTATGTTGACACTTTTAAGCATGTATTTCTCAGGTAAATAAGCTGCTTGACATACTTGATGTGCATTGGAGTCTAAACTTTTCAAGAATACATTCATGGATTTCTATATACATGCAAACTATCATTCCTCGTTGTACTATTTTGGGTCTTTCATTTTGATGCAAACTATTGGGACAAATGTTATAACTTATTTATTTCAATTAAATCAACGAGGGTACTTTTCAAACGACTCATTTAGAGGTCGTTCTCTTATATCTTGCGCTATTGTATTATGAAGTAATGCCCCCGGTTACCATTCCGCCGCGACACATTTTAGGGGTGTGACAGATTGGTATCAAAGCCAGGTTATAAAGAACCATATCATATATTTTTACCTGGACTATAACCATTTTCACAAACGTTACATCACATAAAACTTTTCATGTGCATACACTACTTGCGTACACTATTTGCTTACATGATTTATACCTTATCTTGCGTATATTTCTACACTTGTCTTATATATAAAACCCTTGATTGTTACAGCACTATGACCACACCTCGTCCCATACCTTTTTCCTGCTACTACACCACGTGCTAGAGTATTTACTCCGTTTGTCATCATATCTGATGTGGTTACTACCTTACCCGTTAGACCCGCACCACCATCACCAGACCGCACATCGGCTTTGTATGGTTACCCACTGAATTCTGGCGATGACTCATCAAACGAGAATCTGAGTGAGACTGTTGAGTCACTCCATACCCAGACTGCTTCGACATCAGTTGTTCATCCACCACCTACCCGACCCTACCACAAGCCATTGCTTTGCCCGTCGACTATGAAAGATAACTCTACGCCATATGCTATAGAGCAGCCATGAATCGATGGAGAGCTGCATCACCATCTACCTATCATCTGCTACTTCCATCAGAGATACCATCATCATCTTCACCACCACCATCACTTTTACCATCCTCATCTTGTAAGAGATCCAGATCGCTCTCACCATCACTACCATCATTAGTATCACCATCACCACCACCAACAGCAGTACCACCACCACCAACAGCAGTACCACCACCACCAAAACATATTGAGTTAGTTGGGGATGACATAGAGACCTTGCGTGCTAGTTTGGCATCTTCCATCCAGAAGACGATGACCCTTCGTGCTAGAGTTGGATCATTGGAGCAGCATGATGTGATTACTCGAGAGTCACTTAGGATTGCGAGAGGCAGGTTCACACGGTCACAGCTTCGAGCAGAGTATGTTGAACATGAAGTTAGAGAGTTACGGGAGTTTCGGGTGACCGACGGATTTGAGATGGCTGAGTTACGGAGTCAAGCGCAGGACATATAGGCTAGCTTCTAGGATCTTGAGAGGCACCTTGGTCCATAGACAGATATATTAGCGTCATTGTAGCTTCTTTTGGATTGTATCCTAATAAACTTGAGTAGTACTCGGTTGGTAGCGTTAATGAAACTTGTACTCTTTTATTCATGTAATACGATGTATTAAGTATTAACCTACGGTGTTGGTTATGATTATGCTATTTTTTGACGTTGATTTATTTATGCCATGGTTGTTTTTTATCTTATATGACTGCGTGTCGTGGTCTCACTTTACATATACGTCGTGCTCATTGCGTATCGTGATTTTACCTTGGATGAAATCTCATTATATATTATTTTCCTTGTGATCTTATATAACACTAGGGGTGGAAACAAGCCGAGCTGCTCGTGAAAAGCTCGAGATCGGATCGGTAAAAAACTCAAACGTGCCAAGCCTAAACGAGCTCGAGCTCGAGCCCGAGCTCGAGCCTAAATTAAAGCTCGTTTAATAATCGAGCCCGAGCCCGAGCATTCTATATAAAGCTCGTATAAGCTCGCGAGCCTAAACGAGCTTTAGTATATTTTATGTATTTATATAGACATAATACATATATGTATGTATTAAACCACTTGCATTGAGAATTACATAAAAATTAAGTCTACACTCTTCACTTTCTCGAGCCTCCCACTCTCAAGTTAATTTGACGTCCATTTATATTCCCAACATCCTAACAATATATTTAGTTTCTTTAATTTATTAAATTAAAGTTAAACACCCGTTCTCCCTTTTGATATTATCTTTTCAAGTTTTCATGTACTACCGATTCATTCTCTTTTCCCTTTCTTGCTATCGATTAATAATATCAGGTAACTTTTTTTTTATTGAAAAATTCTATATTCTTGGGTTTAATTTGTTGGTTTTACATTCTTTTATTATATGGATATGACTACTCTATATCTGTGAGTATTAAAATCGTCATTTTCTTCATAAAATTATTCATTGATGTTAATAAAATGTTTATACTCCTATCTAGTCATCAAGAATGTTGAGTATTACTGTATATGCAACTCGGAGGTGTAATAAATCCACTTAGTCCAATGTATGGTTCCACATCAAATCCAATAATTCCATTGCAAGCAGGACTTGATGATCAACCATCACAATCTTAACATTAGCACATTAGTCTTGATGAGGATATTGGTGAGACCAACGAGATCCAAGTAAAAGAGATACTGAAAATCATAATGGCGAAGATGAAGTTAAATCGCGTAAGCTAAAAATCGCGTAACTTTTAAATTGAAATCGTTAAGTTAAATCGCGTAAGCTAAAAATTATCGTTCAATGTAAACGGGAATCAAACAATTAAATGTTTACATCAAGCAAGTATTAAGTAATTATTTTGAGGATAATTATTAACTTTGTTCATTTTATTTTTATTGGTTGCGTAAAGTGTTTACGTTTCGCGATAAAATACGTTTAGGCATTCACGGAACCACCAAAACTTTTCTACGCTTCAACAAATACCCATTATTATACCCAATACTCAAAAATTACAAAAATATCTTATATATATGTATATAGGGCCGGATTTGGTGAAGAAATCACAAGAGAAATATCACAAACTTGCAACTTGATCTTGTACATTCAACAACTCATTAAACCTTCAAGACTTTCACAAGTCTTGACCAAGACTTCCCTAGAAATCCTCTCTTGGTCTAAAAAAACTTTTCCTAAGACTATCACATGTGATCTTTGACTAGCCATGTGAGTTATATAAGGCATTCACTAGTAGAAGTAACACACACATCTCATTTGCTAAAGTGAAAACAACACAAAAACTCTCTTTCTCTCCTCATATGCCACGGCCAAAACCACCACCATAAACCATCCATACAAATTTTATTTACAACATACACAAGTGTTCCTACATCATATCTAAGATATCCTAAGGTGTTTAGAATGTTTGGTTTAAGGTTTACAAGTGATTAAGCAAGAAGGTTTAAGATTAGAGTTTACTTGAAATTAGGGTTTTCAAGGACTTGGAAGCTAGGGTTTATTTGCTAAACAAGGGTTTAGATCATATTGTTCATCATCCTACATCATATTAAGGTTACTTAAAAACCTTAATCTCTTTACATTTGTGATTTTATGCATATATAATGTTTGTATAGTTAATCACCATCTAAGAACTTGTTTACTTGTAAAATGAATTTTTACACTTGTTTATGATTTGGTACACGTTTACATATGACATATGAATATTAATATCATGTTATAATAGATGTATAAGTATTGTATAAGTGTGGTTTATGTATAAAAAGTTCATATAAACAAGTTACTTAAAAAGTGTATATATAAAAGTTCATGAATAAATAAGTATGTAGACATATGGATCTTGTGATTCTCGGACAATATTTGGACAAATGATGAACTAGGGACCCTAAGTAGATAAGACACATGGTATAAGTGGTTGTAAAGGACTTGTAACAAAGTGGTTAAACTAAAGAGTTATAAAAACTAATTTTAAACATATTTTAATGAAAACTTCAAAATCTTCTGTTGGAAATACAAAAATAACATATATATTTTATATTTTAATAAAATACTACATGTCATGAGGATTCCAAAAAGGTAAGAAACTCGAAAAACCAATTTATAACGAAGGAGATACGCTCATTACAAGTTATACGATAATAAACGCCTTTATAAAAGAAATTTTATTAAAACTATTTGATTTTCAGATATGATATAAATGGTTGGTTATTTTTCATAAAAATTACATATTTTTAGAATTCCAAAACATTAAAAATCGTAATTTTTAGATCAATAACGAAGGAGTTATGAATTTCGCAAGTTTACGATAATAAATAACTTTATAAAAATAATTTTATAAAAGTTATTGTTCATATCAGAGATATTTATTATGAAAACATGGAGCTAAAACGAATAAGTTACGACATTTATGGGTTTACGACGATTAATTTTATAAAAGCCCATGAACAGTAAAAAGTACTGTTCACCAGACGACCCAAATTATTAAAATATAATATTTTGATATATCTTACTAATACAAAAGAGTGACGAAAGAAAACATACAAATCGACTTAAAAGGGGGGGGGGGGGGGGGGGGGGGGGGAAAATAAAAAAAAAAAAAAAAAAAGTTATATCGTTTTTACTAAAGTAATATTTATAAACGTTTTTACTTTATAAATATAATTTCAAAAACGCAATTAGATGGTGATGTAGCTATATAAAATTATATATGGTATTAGTTAATCAAAGTGCTTAGTACTTATACGACCTATATTTAATTAGGTTGTACATTATCGATCCACTCACTCGAGGTGAGTTCATAGCCCCACGTTTTACATTTTAATGATTTACAAGTTTTGGGGTGAGAAGCATATGCATGTTTTACAATTGGACGCAAGTGGACATTTTACATTATGATTACGTGTTTGCCTAAGTAGCGATAACCCTCTGAGCCCATTATCATGAAATGTCAATTACTTGTTGTAAGCGCAAATATTATAAATAGATCTATTTGGGATTGACATCCTCATCCGGGTGAGTCATGCTCACTGTGCCGGTTTGCCGGACAACGAACGTATACCAGTCAATTTAGGATTTCTGGGTTAGAACATCATCACGGGAATGTTGGCATTTATATTGCAATTCATACATTTCTACTCAGTGCATGAGGCTTAGGGAAACTAATCACATTTTATGATGGTTGCATCGGATGCATTATCATAGGGAAATTCTTGCGGTCCTACATAAACTTTTACAATCTACAAACCTATGAATTCACCAACATTTTTGTTGACGTTTTAAGCAATGTTTTCTCAAGAGATCAATGAGGTGCAAGACCAGGGATACATTGGTGGTCGTTATTTTGGAAGTTATATATATAAAAGATTTTGTTGCATTACATTTTAGGAATACATCTGTTATGGACTAAAATCTTTGTATTTTGAACAATGATCAAGTGAAGTTTCGGACTTATGTAACAACAATTTGTTGAATCCAATGTATCAGTTTTAAACGACTTTTAAATGGCCGTTCTTATATATATCTTGTGTTGTTGATCTATGAAGTACCACCCCTAGACCCATATTCCGCTGTGACCCAATTTGGGGGTGTTACAGATTGGCATCAGAGCCAAGGTTATAGAGAACCAGGTCAAATGTTTTTGTTGGACTATAACCGTTTTCAAACATTGCATTCATACAAAAGGGGTTTTCACTGGACATACATCCATACATACATACACTAGTTGTTGCATTAGTTAGTTAGACTAGATGCATTCATGATTGATATACATGTTATGATATAAATGTATATTACTATAAGAGTCTTATATTAATACTTATATAAGCTACTTTTGATTTTCAGATATTTTCATGTCGGATTAAAAGTTCCACATCTTCCCTACAAGGCGATATCCATTCCATTTGGAGGTTTGTCAGACATAAGATCTCTGGGAGTCAATGGACCACCTGTGATGCCAGAGGATCCGTATGCATATGTGGTAGCCGCTTTTCAGGCCCCACCATCTTCTGATTATGTGCCTGGCCTTGAGGAGCCAAATCATGCACCACTTTTACCAGAGTTTATTCCCGAGCCTGTATATCCGATGAGGTGTTTTCCCGTAGGAACAGCCACTGCCTGCTGCTGTCTCACCTACTGCCAACTCACCAGGGTACATTGCAGACTCCGATCCAGAGAAGGATGAGATGAAACCTGAGATGTCCCGAGGAAGACCCCATTGATTATCCTGCCGACGGAGGAGACGATGACGATGAGAAGAAGTATTCAACTGATGACGACGAGGATAGAAGATATGAGATAAGACACAGGCCGATAGGAGAAGGAGTAGGAGCACCCAGCTCTGCCGACTCCTATCCCCACCACCTATACACCATGTTACGTCGCTAGATATCATCCGAGCTTAATCACCGTATCACTTCCTTTAGATACAGAGGTTGCCAGACTTCTTGCTATACCTACTCCACCACCATCACCACTCTCCCTATGGTCATCACCACTACCTCAGATTACCTCATCACCACTACCAGTATTACCAAATTTACCTGTATCACCTCTACCACTACCTGCTAGCCCTACTTATCCTTTGGGATATAGAGCTGCTATGATCCGGCTGAGAGCCGAGACACCATCTACTTCCCATCCACTGCCACTACCACCACCTATTGTACTTCCACATACCAGGGCATCTGTGGCCATGATAAGAGCTGTTGCACCATCCACCTACATCTTAGCATCTCGATCAGGGATACTACCATCAGAGACACCACCGTCAAGGACACCACCACTCCTACCTATACCTTTACCTACTCCATCACTACCTTTGCTTTTACCATCTACTGACTATAGAGCAGGTGTTTCTGAGGCTACATTACCGCCTCGTAAGAGGTTGTGTATTGCTCTAGGTCCGAGATATGAGGTCGGTGAGAGTTCATATGCTCCTACTACTAGACTCACTGGAGGCCTTAGAGCAGACTATGGATTTGTTGGCACTTTAGATGATGAGATTAGGCGAGACCTCAAGAGATATGTTGGTTATAGGATCACAAACACTTGGGAGGATATGGTTGAGGACATACATGGGACACCAATAGTTACCGATATGGCAGAGCTTAGCCAGAGGAAGACAGAATTTGTCACGACTGTCAAACAGGACACAGATGAGATATATGGGAGACTGGATGATGCACAGGATGACAGGTTATTGATGAGCGGTCGGCTTAACATGCTGTTTAGAGATATACGTGCTCATGCTCACACTGCTTTACTCATGGAGAGAGAGGCTAGACTTTCCCGTGAGGCCTGGGGACGGTCGATGGATGCTAGTGACATCGCCCGTTCTGAGGTGAGAGCACTGAGGACTATTGTATTGGCACAACAGATGAAGATTGCAGCCTTGTGAGCGGCAAACCACCCTCGACAGGTACAGCTTATGGAGACACTGAGACTGATAAGTACACTACAAACATATGTGACAACACTTCAGAGTCAGTTGGGATAGTAGGGACCTGCTAGAGGTCCAGCACAGCTAGAGATACCGGAGGAGGCCGGTAGCAGTTCGTAGATTTGGTTATGTTGTAGCTATATTGTATTAGCCTACTAAGTATTACGGGTTAACTCCTAGATAGTAAGGGTTTAGGTTGTTTATATTTCATTTTGTAACCTAAACATAGTGATTATTTTGTATCTGAATCGGTCATGAATGTTTCCAGATTATATATGGAAATGATGTATTATGTCATGTCTGTAATCAAATTTATTATGAATGAATGTCGATTTAGCTACACCATTGTTAATTGCAATTCGGTTGTATATTTCACTATGTCGTGATCTCACTTTATTTATTGTGTATATGTCATGTCATGGTTATGATTTTATGAAATCTAACGGGTATTATATTTTCTTGTGATTAAAGAAAATGGCACCAAAAAGAACCACCAGATCAACACCAGCCGCAACAACCGCCACCACTACCACTATGACCAATGCCCAGCTTAAGGCAATGATCGACCAAGGCGTTACTGCCGCTTTGGCAGCACGTGATGCTGACAGAAGCATGAATGGCGACGACAGCCACAATTCGGGAACGGGTGTTAGAAGAAACGAGCGAGCCGCTCGTGAGTGCACTTACCCAGACTTCATGAAGTGCCAACCTCTGAATTTCAAGGGCACGGAAGGAGTTGTCGAATTGACTCAATGGTTTAAGAAAATGGAAATTGTGTTTAGTATAAGCAACTACTTTGTGGAAAACCAAATCAATTATTTTTTTTTCTCATTGTACTTTTCTTGGAAGTGCTCTAACATGGTGGAACTCCCACGTTAGGACTGTTGGTCATGATGTTGCGTATGCAATGACTTGGGCAGACCTGAAAAAGAAGATGACTGACAAGTACTGCCCGAGGACCGAGATTAAGAAGCTCGAGGCTGAGTTGTGGAATTTGAAGGTGAAAGGTACCGACGTGATAGGTTACAACCAACATTTTCAGGAACTGGCATTGCTGTGTGTTAGAATGTTTCCTGAAGAGTCTGAAAAGATTGAGAGATATGTCGGTGGTTTGCCCGACATAATCCACGGAAGTGTAGTGGCATCAAAGCCTAAGACAACGCAAGAGGCAATTAAAATAGCAACTGAGCTGATGGATAAGAAAATCCGCACTTTTGCTGAGCGTCAGACTGAGAACAAAAGAAATCAAGATGATAACCAACAACAACAATAAAACAAGAGGTAGAACACTGGCTGGGCCTACACTGCAGGATCTGGTGAGAAGAAGCCATACGGGGGATCTAAACCCCAATGTGCTAAATGCAATTATCACCACGATGGTCCATGTGCTCCCAAATGCCACAAGTGCAACCGAGTTAGCCATCTGGCTCGTGACTGTAGGAGTACTGCAAATGCCAACACTACTAACAATCAGAGGGGCACTAGGGCAGGTCAAAAACCTACTTGCTATGAATGTAGAGCCCGTGGACATTTCAAGAGGGACTGTCCAAAGCTGAAAAACAATAACCATGGTAACCAAGGTGGAAATGGCAATGCTCCAGTGAAAGTGTATGCGGTAGGCCGTGCAGGGACAAACCCAGACTTCAATGTTGTTACTGGTACGTTCCTTCTAAATAACCGCTATGCTTCTGTCTTATTTGATACTAGTGCCGATAGAAGCTTTGTGTCTACTGCATTTAGCTCCCAAATTGATATCACACCATCTACCTTAGATCATTATTATGATGTTGAATTAGCTGACTGGAGAATAATTAGGTTAAACACTATCATTCGGGGTTGTACACTAAATTTCCTAAATTACCCATTAAACATAGACTTAATTCCCGTAGAAATTGGTAGTCGGTATAGATTGGTTGGCAAAGTACCAAGCTGTCATCGTTTATGCCAAGAACATCGTTTGTATTCCCTAGGGAAATGAAACATTGATTGTTCGCGTGACTGAAGCACCGGTAAAAACATAAGGAAATGAGACTCGTTTGAACATCATCTCGTGCACTAAAACGCAGAAGTACATGCTAAAAGGATGTCCTATCTTTTTGGCACATGTTACTACAAAGGAGACTGAAGACAAGTCAGAGAAGAAGCGATTTGAGGACGTACCAATCGTTCGAAATTTTCTTAAAGTATTTCCTAAAGACTTGTCGGGTCTCCTTCCGACTCAACAAGTGGAATTTCAAATCGATTTGATACCTGGTGGTGCACCTGTAGCACGGGCACCTTATCGATTAGCTCCATCTGAAATGAAGGAATTGTCAAACCAACTCCAAGAACTTTTTGACAAGGCTTCATAGGACATAGTTTCCTTGCCTTGGGGAGCTCCGGTCTTATTTGTCAAGAAGAAGGATGGATCGTTTTGAATGTGCATCGACTATCAAGAGTTGAACAAGCTAACGGTGAAGAATTGTTATCTACTCCCAAGGATCAACGATCCAATGTTTTTTTGATCAACTACATGGATCCAATGTTTATTCTAAGATATAATTGCGATCAGGTTATCACCAGCTTCGAGTACGTGAAAAAAATATTCCGAAGACGGTATTCAGAACTCGATATGGTCATTATGAGTTCCAAGTTATGCCATTTGGCTTGACGAACACACCCGCGTTATTTATGGATCGCATGAATCGGGTGTGCAAGCCATATTTGGATAAGTTTGTGCTTGTCTTCATTGACGATATCCTTATCTACTCTAAGAACAAGAAGGAATACAAAGAACATATTAAGGCAATTCTTGAATTACTTAAGAAAAAGGTGTTGTACGCTAAATTTTCTAAATGTGAATTTTGGCTTCCCAAGGTACAATTTATCAGCCACGTGATTGATAGTCAAGGCATTCACGTGGATCCCGCCAAGATCGAATTCATAAAAGATTAGACATCTCCTAAAATGCCAACGGAGATTCGGTAATTTTTAGGTCTTGTTGGGTATTACCGAAGATTCATTGAAGGATTTTCGAAGATCGCCAAGCCAATGACTAAACTCACTCAGAAGAAGGTCAAGTTTGTTTGGGGCGACAAACAAGAAGCAACGTTTCAACTATTGAAGTAAAAGTTGTGTAGTGCACCAATTCTGGCTTTACCTAAAGGAAGTGAAGATTTTATCGCATACTGCGATGCTTTAATCAAAGGTTTGGGCGCTATGTTGATGCAAAGAGAGAGGGTGATTGCTTATGCATCACGCCAATTGAAAATTCATGAGAATAATTATACGACTCATGATTTGGAACATGGAGCAGTAGTGTTCGCTTTAAAGATTTGGAGGCACTATTTGTACGGAACCAGGTGTACGGTGTTCACTGATAATAAGAGTTTGCAACACATTCTTAATCAGAAGGAGCTGAACATGAGACAACGTTGTTGGTTAGATTGAGTGATATGAGTTGATTAACGATTTTGAGATTCGGTATCACCCGGGAAAGCAAATGTTGATTGCTGATGCTTTGAGCAGAAAGAAAATTAATTAAACGCATTAATATGTTCGAGCCTTGGAGTATGACTATTGGCTTGGATCTTCCTAAGCAAAAATCTTTGAATTGCACAGGACTGAAGCACGGAAACCAGAAACATCAAGAAAGAAGATGATGAATGGTATGTTGATTGAGAATTCCTAAGGACCCAGAAGACAACATAAAACATAAAAGGTTGGAACCCCTCATGGAATGGAACTCTATGCTTAAATGGCAGGAGTTGGTTACCCTGTTATGGCAATTTGAGGACTGTGATCATGCACGAGTTCCACAAGTTAAAATACTCTATTCATCCGGGTTCTGACAAGATGTATCAAGACATGAAGAAGCTATATTGGTAGACTGATATAAAGGCCGACATCGCCACCTATGTTAGCAAATGTCTGACATGTGGTAAGGTCAAGGCTGAACATCAAAGGCCATCGGGTTGTGGTGCACTTGAGATACCTCAATAGACGTGGGGACAATATCACTATGGATTTTGTCAAGAAGCTTCCTAAGTCGTCACAAGGCTACGACACCATTTGGGTGATTGTTGACCGACTCACTAAGTCTGCAATCTTTGTACCAATGAGGGAAACCGATCCCATGGAAAAACTGGCAAGAATGTACCTAAAGGAGGTGGTCACGAGGCATGGGATACATGTCTCAATCATTTGTGATCGCGACCCTAGGTTTGCGTCAAATT
The DNA here is from genome assembly GCA_026074375.1 of Tanacetum coccineum. Lineage (NCBI taxonomy): Eukaryota > Viridiplantae > Streptophyta > Magnoliopsida > Asterales > Asteraceae > Tanacetum > Tanacetum coccineum. The sequence goes on along the minus strand of BQNB010084647.1, from coordinate 16,364 downwards.
TTTGTGAGGTCACTTCAAAGGCATTGGGTACTTTGCTTGGATATATACTACATATCATCCCGTAGAACTGACGGACAAAGAGAAGACTATTCAAACTCTCTATGATATTTTGCGTGCTTTGTGATCGACATTGGAAAGGGTTGTGTTAACCATATACCATCAGTCCGAGTTTCATATAACAATAGCTGCACGCTAGCATCAATGTGCACCATTTTAAGCACTTTACGGTCAAAAGTATCGTTCACCTATTTTTTGGCCCGAGGTTGGAGAAGTCAACTCACTGGTCAAATAGTTCAATGATAACGATAAAGGAAAATCGTTTAGATCAAGAAAAGAACAAGCCGGCACCCCCCCCCCCCCCCGCCATCCCCTTCCCGGCCACCAAGCTAAAGCACGTGATCGACAAAAGTTACGCCGATTTAAATCGTAAGCCGATGAAATTTACAAGTTGGAGATAGAGTTTATGCTCAAGGTTTCACCTTGAAAAAGGAATATTACACTTTTGGAAAACGAATGGAAGCTAAACCTCCAACCCCCCCCCCAGATATGTTGGACCTTTCAAAGTGTTAGAAAAGGTTAGAGCCATTGCTTACAAGCTTGAACTTCCTCAAGAGCTAAGCAGGGTTCACAATACGTTTCATGTATCCAACTTGAAGAAGTGCTATGCCGACGAACCATTAGCCGTTCCGTTGGATGGACTCCATATTAAGACACCTTTGATTTTGTAGAGAACCAGTATAAATACAAAGACCGAGAAGTTAAAACAATATAAAATTAAGTCCGTATCCCAATTGTCAAAGTTTATGAATTCCAGGAGTGGTCCTGAGTTACATAGGACGACGTGAAGACCAATTCAGAAGTAATTACGACATCTCTTCACAGAAACCGCACCGTCGTCAAGTGCCGCGTCTTAAGCCTTGAGGACAAGGCTCTTTAATGGGGGAAGACTATAACAACCCGTGTTTTCAGGTCATTTACGACGTCAAAAACTTCAACTATTTAATTAGTATTTAACGCGTTTGCTTTTAAAATTAAAATCAGTTAAGTTAAAACGGAAAGCTAAAAATTAATCGTTCAATGTAAACGGACATCAAACAATTTAAATGTTAACAACAAGCAATTTGTTAGTAATTATTTGAAATGAAAAATTATTAACTTTGTTTCATTTTTATTTTATTGGTTGCGTAAAGAGTTTACGTTTCGCGATAAAATATGTTTAGGCATTCACTAACACCAAAATTTACTACGCGTTTCAACAAATACCCATTTAATATATCCTAATACTTAAAAATAAACAAGAAAAATCTTATATATATAGGTATAAAGGGTCCGGATTGGTGAATAAAACACAAAGAGAAATATCAACAAACTTGCAACTTGATCTTGTACATTCAACAACTCATTAAACCTTCAAGACTTTTACAAGTCTTGACCAAGACTTCCCTAGAAATCCTCTTCTTGTCTAAGACTTTCCTAAGACTATCACATGTGATCTTTGACTAGCCATGTAAGTTATATAAGGCATTCACTAGTAGAAGTAAGACACACATCTCATTTGCTAAAGTGAAAACAACACAAAAACTCTCTTTCTCTCCTCATATGCCACGGCCAAAACCACCACCATAAACCACCCATACAAAATTTATTTACAACATACAAAAGTGTTCCTACATCATATCTAGAGATTTCCTACGGTTTTAGAAGATTTGGTTTAAGGCTTACAATGTGATTAAGCAAGAAGGTCAAGATTAGGGTTTACCTGAAATTAGGTTTTTTGAAGGACTTAGAAAGCTAGGGGTTTTTTTTGCAAAACAAGGGTTAGTCATATTGTTTCATCATCTTACATCATAATAATTTTATCCTAAAAAAACCTTAATCTCTTCACATTTGTGATGTTATGCATATTAAAATGTTTTGTATAGTTAATCACCATCTAAGAACTTATTTACTTGTAAAATGGATTTTTACACTTGTTTATGATTTGGTACACTTTTATATATGACATATGGATGTTAATATCATGTTATAATGGATGTATAAGTATTGTATAAGTGTGGTTTATGTATAAAAAGTTCATATAAACAAGTTACCTAAAAAGTGTATATATAAAAGTTCATGAATAAATAAGTATGTAGACATATGGATCTTGTGATTCTTAGAAAATATTTAGACAAATGATCAACTAGGGACCCTAAGTACATAAGACACATGGTATAAGTGGTTGTAAATGACTTGTAACAAAGTGGTTAAACTAAAAAGTTATAAAAACTAATTTTAAACACATTTTAATGAAAACTTCAAAACCTTCTGTTGGAAATACAAAAATAACATATAACTTTTTTATTTTTTGTAAAATACTACATGTCATGACGATCGTAGGCATGTAGAGAACTCAAAAAACCGATTTATAACAAAGGAGATACGCTAATTACAAGTTATACGATAATAAACTCCTTTATAAAAGAAATTTTATAAAAACTACTTGATTTTCAGATCTAATATAAAGGGTTGGTTATTTTTCATAAAAATTACGTATTTTTAGGATTCCAAAACATTAAGAATCGTAATTTTTAGATCAATAGCGAAGGAGTTATGAATTTCCCAAGTTTACGATAATAAATAACTTAAAAAAAATAATTTTATAAAATATAATGTTCATATCAGAGATATTTATTTTTAAAAATTAGATAAAACTTTTAATTACGAAGACGTACTCGAAAGAATCACTTAAATCAGAGCTAAAACGAATAAGATACGACATTTAAGGGTTTACGACAATTAATTTTATAAAAATAATTTTATAAAATCCTATGAACCCGTAAAAATTACTGTACCTACAGAGGACCCATAAATTATGAAAAAGAAAATTTTTGATAATCATTCTAATACTAAGCGTGAACGTAAGAACATACTAATCGGGCTTAAAAACGGAAAAGGTTACGTTGTTTTTACTAAAGTAATATTTATAAACGTTTTTACTTTATAAATATGATTTCATAAAAGCAATTAGATGGTGATGTAACTATATAGAATTATATATGGTATTAGTTAATCAAAGTGCTTAGTACTTATACGACCTATATTTAATTTGGTTCCGTTCGGTCATTAATTGTACGCATTTCAACAGCATTTTGAAATACATTATCGATACCGCTCACACTGGGTGAGTTCATAGCCCCACATTTAACATTTTAATGATTTACAAGTTTTATGGTGAGAAACATATGCATGTTTTACAATTGGACGCAAGTGAACATTATCAATTACTTGTTGTGAGCGCGAATGTTATAAATAGATCCATTTGGGATTGACATCCTCGTTCGGGTAAGTCATGCTCACTGTGCCGGTTTGCTGGACAACGAACGTATACCATATCGGATTTGGGATGTTGCGGGTTAGAACATCATCACGGGCAATGTTGGCAGTTTATATTGCAATTCATACATGTCGAGCTTCAGTGTCATGAGCTTAGGGAATCGTAATCACATTTTATGATGTTTTCATCTGTTGCATTATCATGGGGAAATCTTGCGGTCCTACATTATATATTTTACAAACCTATGAATTCACCAACATTTTTGTTGACGTTTAAAGCAGTGTTTTCTCAGGAGATCAATGAGGTGCAAGACCAGGGATACATTGGTGGTCGTTATTTTGGAAGTCATATGCATAAAAGATTTGGTTGCATTAGATTTTGAGAATACATCTGTTATGGACTAAAATCTTTGTATTTTGAACAATGATCAAGAGAAGTTTCGGACTTATGTAACAACAATTTGTTAAATCCAATGTATCAGTTTTAAACGACTTTTAAATGGTCGTTCTTATATATATCTTGTGCTATTGATATATGAAGTACCACCCCTACACCCATATTCCACTGCGACCCAATTGGGGGGGGGGGGGTTACATCTTAAGGAAACAATGTCAACTACGAATCAAGGGATGAGTTTTGCGAAAATAGAGCAAATTGTAGCCTAGCGAGGGGCTAATGCTATCGAGACTATTGCTATCTACGAGTCAAAGACCCGCGTGGCTTACGACTTAATGAACCGGGTCGAACGACAGAAAGATAAAGTAGTAGAGAATGCTAGCAACAAGAGGAAGTGGGAAGGTAACCACAGTGGAAGCTCTAGCCAACAACAAAACAAAGGGCATAAGGTGATTAGAGCACACACTGTCGAGCCAAGCAACAAGTAAGGCTATGCTGGAAATCTACCATTGTGTAACAAGTGCAAGTTTCATCACACTGGCTTGTGTGCGGCAAAATGTGGCAATTCCAAGCGGGTTGGTCATCAAACTAGAGATTGTAGGACCCCAATCCCGAGAGCGAATCAGAGGCCATCAATGGCAAAACAGAAAGCTGAAGTTATCTGTTATGAGTGTAGAAGACTAGGACATTCAAGAATGGTTGTCCAGAAAAGAAGAACCAGAACCAAGTAAACAAGCAATGGAAAGGAAAAATTTATGGAGACTCTAGTGTCATGGCAAATAATGTTAATGTTTAGGGAGAGACCTTCCCGTATTACCTAGTGAAACCTAAGCGGAAACTTTCTTAAACTCTATTTCCTATAGGAAATTGTGTTGTACTTCCTTTTGAATTTTGTTATACGTGTGGATGATATAAATTATCTATCAAACTTATGTGTCATGAAAACCATGTCGATTTTACTTTGACTCTCTATTTATTCATGCAAGCCATTTCCTAAACTATTATAACCCTTTGAATATTTTTACAACTACATTATAAACCATTTCACTACCACGTGATAAACTATTTTACTAATCATTATCTTGCTATCGTCAGATGAACTAACATCTTATAAACTATTCCACAATCGTTTTATAAACTATTCCCACTATCGTTAATAAACTGTCTTACTATCATTAATAAATTATCTTACTATCGGGTAATAAACCCTTATTTTATAAACTATTTTACTATCATCTAGTAAAATACCACCTTATAAACTATGTTCTGACCATCACATAAACCATTTTGCTATTACCTAAGAACCTATTTTGTTATTACCACAAAAAATTGTTTTACCATCACCTTATGAAACTTTTGCTAACACTTATAAACTATTTCACTAGTATTTCATAAACAAATTTACCATCACATATAAAATAACTTGCTATCATTTTACGAACTAAGTTGCTTCCATCTCATAAACTATTTTGCTATCATCTATAAACAGATTCACTATTTCCATATAAACCAATTTACCATCACTTATAAACTACTCAACTATTGTTTTGTAAATTAAAAAAAAAACTATTTCGCCATTATTTTATAAACAAAGTTACTATCATTTTTACAATTTTCTATGAACTATTTTCTTGACATCTTATATACTATTTTGCTATCATCTTAAAAAACACGTTATTATCATCTCACAAATCATTTTGTTTTTACTTTATAGAATTATTTTGTTTTCATCATATAAATTATTTTACTATCACCCCATGAGCTACTTGCTATTGTCTTATAAACCATCTTACGGTTATCTCGCAAACCATTTTGTTGTCATCCTATAAACTACCTTGTTTCTATTTTGTGAATTAATTTATCACACTATAAAACTATTTTGGTACTGCTTTATGCATAACATTTGTTTGATGAAATTGAGCACTTCATCGTTAGTCCTTAATTATACATAGCCTGATCACCTATGTCTAATTCAGGAAGAACCATGCCATGCTAGTAGTAGTCACCTTAAAACTTTTGTCAAAATCAATTTTCCACTTATATCCTCGAAAAGCAAAATCTTTGTGTGCGTATCCATAAAACATGTTCATCACATGAGACTGAATTAGTAATCATAGTAACTAAGTAGACCTTTACACCGCCTTACCACATAGAGTTGGAATCATCTTATACCAAATCCTATGTCGAAAAGTCAAGACGCATAACTAGTCACCCTAGGACAACCCGCTAACAAGTTTACTCACCATTAAGGTATATACTAAATCACCCATTCCACGTCGACGTAATACCATAGGACTTAGTAGTTGCGACGACATCATAAGTACAAATTCGTTATCACCCTAGAAAGGAAAATGTTATAGCTAGCGCTTTAAGCCGAAAGGAACGGATAAGGCCACTAGGATTCGAACTTTAGTCGCAACAATAAATATTAAATTGGCGTCACTAATCTTGAACGCTCAAGCTAAAGCAATTTGGAAGGAGAATGCAAACGAGTTACCGAGCATGGTAAAGAAAATATCAAGAGACGTAAATAAATAGAACAAATAGATTTGTCGTTACAACATTCCTTTATTACCTTAGAAATAAGATTACATAAGAACAAAAAGAAAATAAAAGTTTTATTACAACCCTTCTCTAGCAATAATATCTATTACTCCCAAAGTAGATCTACGCTAATTGCTAGGTCAATGAGCGGTGCGAGAAGCGCCAGAATTACAGCGAGAAACTCATAATCTTCTTCGTATGGAACGTCGGCCATGTAGATGGAAATTGCTATTGTGCTCGCCATTGCCACGATTATAGTAATATGAAATATTTTGAGGGGTTTGAATAAGAGAAATTAAAGTGAAAGATTTAGTGTTTTATGGGAAGATGGAGGAAAATTTTAGTATTTAAAAGGGAATTGTGTTCGTTAGGGGTACTGTTCACATAAAAAGGGGCCCAAATCCTAGATAATTTTGACCCTTTAAAAGTCTAGCTAGGATCGGTCCAATAGCTTACCAACTCGAATCGCCAAGAGAACTCAATGATATTCGTAGCACGTTCCATACCTCAGATTTAAATAAATTGTATTGGTGGCCCAAATGAATGCAGATATTTCCACCTACATCAGCAAGTGTTTGACATGCTCGAAGGTCAAAGTTGAACACCAAAAACCATCTGGTTTGTTAGTACAACCTAAAATACCCCAATGGAAGTGGGAGAAAATCACTATAGATTTTATCACAAAGCTACCTAAGACGTCAAGTGGTTACAATACCATTTGGGTGAAATAGTTTGAATCGTCTTACCTAAGGTCTGCTCCACTTTTGCTAATGAAGGAAACTGATTCTATGGAGAGACTGACGAGACTTTACTTGAAAGAAGAGGTCTCAAGGCATGGAGTACCGGTCTCTATCATTTCTGACCGTGATGGCAGATTTACATCGTATTTCTAGCAGTCGCTCCAAAAGGCTTTTGGTACTCATCTAGATATGAGTATCGCTTACCATCCATAGACCGATGGACAAAGCGAAAGAACTATTCAAACTCTTAAAGATTTGTATCGCGCCTGCGTAATAGATTTCAAAAATGGTTGAGATAAACATTTACCGCTAGTTGAGTTCTCATACAACAACAATTATCATACTAGCATCAAGGCTGCACCATTTGAAGAACTCTATGGTCGCAAGTATCGACCACCTGTTTGCTGGGCCGAGGTCAGAGATGTTCAGCTCACTGGCCCAGAAATCGTTCATGAAACTACCGAGAAGATTGTACAAATTAAAAGCAGAATTCAAGCCGCGCGTGATCGTCAGAAGAGTTACGCCGATGTGAGGCGTAAGCCTTTAGAATTTCAAGTGGGAGACAAAGTCATGTTGAAGGTTTCACCTTGGAAAGGGGTTATCCGTTTTGGCAAACGGGGGAAGTTGAACCCGAGGTATATTGGACCTTTCAAGGTGTTAGCGAAAGTAGGAACCGTTGCTTATAGACTCGAACTTCCTCAATAATTAAGCAGGGTTCATAGCACGTTTCACGTGTCTAATTTGAAGAAGTGTTTATCCGATGAATCGCTCGTGATTCCGTTGGATGAGATCCATATTGATGACAAGTTACATTTCGTTGAAGAACCCGTAGAAATTAGGGACCGAGAGGTCAAGAGGTTGAAGCAAAGCCGCATTCCTATCGTTAAGGTTCGATGGAACTCTATGAGAGGCCCAGAGTTTATGTGGGAACGCGAGGATCAATTTCAGAAGAAGTATACGCACCTGTTCGCAAACCCCGCACCTTCGTCAAATACCATGACTTGAGCTTTGGGGACAAAGCTCTTTTAACGGAGGAAGACTGTGACAACCCATAATTTCAGGTCATTTCACGTCAATAAACTCAAACTATTTACTTTGAACTTTTACGCGTTTACTTTTAATTTCAACCGTTAAGTTAAATCGAGTAAACTGAAAATCAATAATTAACGTAAACTGGCATTAAAAAAATAAAAGTTTACGTCAAACAAGTGTTATATAATTATTACGAAGATAATTTAATAAACTTGTAGTATATTATATTTTTAATACGTTTCGAAAACTATATGTTTTGCAATAATTAAGGCCATGCATGCATGTAAACTATATCACCTTTCTACACTTAACCAAATACCCACAATTATACCCAATACCCAAAATTTATACAATTCCTATCCATAAACACTTCCATGACCGGCCACCCTTTTGATTTCATAAATAAAATATCAAGTGTTGCTAAGATTAAACCATGTGCTAGATTTTCAAGTTCATGCATTATTATACCAACCATCTTACACTTCTAGCAACTATCTTACACTAGTCTTACACAAAGCAACATACCCATTCTTTCTTACACACTTTCCATGCCTCCTCCCCTAATTTTCATAGATTAAGTAAGATTTGTTCCCCTAGATATTTATGCTATATAAGGATGCATCAACTAGCTCTTTCATTCTTATTCCACACTTGCAAAAATTCACAAAAACTCTCTTGTTCCTCTCCTAAAACCCATGGCTGAAAAACCATAACTAGAATCCCATTTGTTTTTCATTTTCTTGATATTACAAGCAGTGTTGCAAAACAAGGTCTACAAGGCCGATTAATCGCCGATTACGCGCTACAAGGCCATCAACCTTGCCGATTAATGTAACAGGGTCAAACATACAAGTCAACCGTGGTCAACGGCGATCAACGGTGGTCAACCGTGGTCAAACATTCCAGAAACCTTCTAATCTTGCTGGAAGTATCTAAAACTCACCGTAAACTTGTTTTGATCACTTATAGTAATTTTTTAAATTTATTACAAGTTTTTTTAGAAAAAAGTCTTGCCAATAATATCAAAAACTCGTCGGAAATACATAAATCTTGCCGGAAATACCTAAATTTTGCCAGAAATATCAATCCGATTAATCGTCGATTAATCTCGCCTTGACCGATTACAAGCTACAAGGTGGTTGACCGACCGGCTAACGATTCACGATTTTTGCAACCTTGATTACAAGTATACTGTTAGGATTAAAAATGTGATGTCTATATGGAAATTACATTAGTTTCCTTATAGTCTTAAACACAAGGACTAGAAGTGTAATTAGCCCAAAGATGGCTTGTGTTTAGGCTATAAATACCTCCTCTAATCTTCCTTAGAGGGGTGAACTTCATAATTGTAATTTCACTAATCATTCATTAATAAAGTGTTTTCTCTCTCTAAAATGGCTTTCATTTATTTCCATCATCCCCGACCTCCCAAGATCGTGAATCGAGATTTATATCAAGTGGTATCAGAGCTACAGGAGCTATTCGTGATGTTTTAGCTTATTCAGATTCGGCTTATTCGGGCTTATTTCAGATTATTTTCAGTTTTGATTTGATCCAGCAGCTTATTCAGCATATTCGGTCTAGATTCTGATTGTTTACAGCATATTCAGTGGCTTAATTCTGCTTATTTTTACGATCAGATTATAACAGTTGAATACGTGCTTTTTTGTTAACATCTCAGTTGTGTTTTATGCAATCGAGATGGCCAGATTATGGTTTTATCGTATTTTGGTAACAATTAAGTACTAATTTCGGATCTGTACCATTTTCGGAACTGTTAAGTATCAAACTCGGATGTAATATCAAATTAGGTAGTCAAACTCGATAGTTGACCGATCAAAGTTTGTTAGATATGGTCAAAGTTTGTTAGATCAGGTCAAACCACAAATTCAAAAGTCCAAACTCCATAGCTTTAGTCAAACTGGGTATCTAGTTGCTTATTCCGAGTTCATATCAGACAATAGTTTCCGCAAAATAGCTTTGTGATCATGCTTGATGGAGAGTGATATAAAGAAGAAAACACACAGATCCATACCGAAAATGAAAATAGACAAGAAGAGAACATACAGTCTTTACATCAACTTGTTCATAACAACAACAAATCCCATCATCACGGTCAATAATCAAACTAACACCAAATCCTCTCTAATCCTATCTCCTTACACTCAAACCATAACCATCACCACTACTAAACTCGAAACTGAAAAAAAACCAACAACGACAAGATCTCAGAGTATCCCATTTACCTTTTACATTCAGATTATGACCTCACAAGATCAACGAACACAAGATACACATCATCATCGATCTATATAAAGAACATAATCTCTTTTTTCAATATCCAAAAAATAAAGAAAGTACTATAACAAATCTGTTATACTCTTTCTTTGTTTCGTTGGTCAAACATGCAAAACATGAAGAGAATAAACCTACCGTAGATCTTATTAAAGACCTTGATGCCGAAAATGAATTTAATTCTTATTCTTGAGTTCTTGATTCGTGGGTTTGAGGTCATATATGGATGATAACAAAAGATTTATAGATCAGTTGTGGCTGTGTTTTTGTTTGGTGGAGATGAAATGTGTGAAGTGGTTGCATTTTTTTTATGTGTATAAGGTTGAGATTTTTTTAAGATGGGATACTGGAATGAAAAGAGAGAGATAGGGCGGACAAAATAAAGTGTAGGGTTTGTGTGTTTGTTATAAGGTTTGAATTATCAATGGCTTGCACTATCTGTCTTAATGGTGTAAACATTGGCCGGATTAATGCGCTTTGGTATGAACTTACAGAAATCTAGATTGGCTGTTGGGCCTTGCATCAAAAGTATTGTATGGGCTTAATTGATAATTGATTGAAGTTGGGTCGAAATAATCACATATCTGAAATTGTTTTCATAATTTAGGATATAGGCCGAATTTTGGACTATTATGGCTAAAAACGCAAAATCAAGAACATCACTTATTGCTTAAAATGATCCTTATCTAAGATTCACGAAAAATGCTAAAAGGCTATTCTTAGGATTTAACCGCAAGAAATGTCTACGGGGTTGATTCTTTATTACTTATTTGGGATTGAAGTAATATGTCACTGGGAAGTGTACTTATTTCATCTTCTGGCCTTTCTACCTCTGCAACGAAGATGACTTGTCTGAGCATATAAGGATTGTCGTGAAGACTTAAATATCTGGTTACTTTTGTGATGCTTTCTCTTTTTTATCCACAAAGTAGCTATCACTTTAAGGAGTTACGTTGTAGTGCTCAGTGACTCACGTAGTTGAGGATATTTCAAGAGATTCTTTCGGATAGTACAAGCTTAAGAGTCACAAACTTTGGGGGATTTTACATCATATCGAGTTAGTCAATTAGATTTCTCCATCAGGGTACAATACAGAAAAGCCTACAGAATGCGAGGTTGGAATTGACTCAGTCAGAGAAGAGACAAATAGAGGTTGTTCATTAACAGTTGATTCTCATGCTTAATCGAATTTATTCTACTTCACACATGGTTGTTCTATCGAATATTCTGGCCGTACCATGAGTTATGATTTTTTTTTCGACTGGTCATCAAATGCCAATCATGGGGGGGGAAGAAAAGGAAGTATTTGATGATACATCAATCAAGGGGAAGAAATGTGTATTATCTCACCTTCATTTCCTTTTCTTTTCTTATCTTTCAAGTCCCGCTTTCTATCTAAAGATGGAATGTATCTTTTAAAAACCTCTGGGTGGTTAGTGTGTGAAGTATGTGCATACGTGAGAAGATGTTGATGATTTCTTGCATATTCCACTGAACAGATATTCATCAAAACAGAAGTAATTTAGTTTGATGTGGTTGGCTTCTTCTTCTTCTTCTACTACTTCTCTGATCCTCTAATTCTGATTCTACTTCTACTTCTACTTTAACTTTTTCTTTTAGGAAGCTACATCACAGTTTTTAAATTCGCTTACAATACGAATGTTGGTTTGGGGGGAAGCTGATTCAGAAACTTCGACAAAAAGAAGTAGATGAAGAAATCTGTGTGAAGACATGCAATATGAACTGGTGAGGAATGCTAACCAGGTTTATACAAATTACATTGTATCGTCTAAAAGTAATGGAAAGATTCAAGCTGGAGCACTTATATTTGTACTTGTAGGATACATTGTAAGTAATTCCATATGCCACCACATTGGGGGAAGATTGTTAGGATTAAAAATGTGGTGTCTATATGGAAATTACATTAGTTTCCTTATAGTCTTAAACACAAGGACTAGAAGTGTAATTAGCCCAAAGATGGCTTGTGTTTAGGCTATAAATACCCCCTCTAATATTCCTTAGAGGGGTGAACTTCATAATTGTAATTTCACTAATCATTCATTAATAAAGTGTTTTCTCTCTCTAAAATGGCTTTCATTTATTTCCATCATTCTCGACCTCCCGAGATCGTGAATCGAGATTTATATAATATATACAAGTGTGATCAAGGTTAATTTCTAAGGTGTTTTAAGGTGATTTCAAGTTTGGGTTTCAAGGATTAAGCTAGGGTTTCATCATTGAAAGTTAGGGTTTTAATAAGGTTTTGGGTTAAAAATTAAGGCCTGGTTCTTCTTTTATGTTCATAAGCTTTGTAAGCATCATAAATGATTAGTATAAAAATAATAAAAATAAAAAAATCAATAAAGAATTACACGAGCATGTTCAAGCATAAAGTAAATATAAAGAAAAAATCAGAGAATAAAAATACCTGATGTAAAACGCGCACCCAACGTATCATATAAAAAAAATTTCACCTTCTTTTTACTCATTTGATTTTCATACATTTTGATTATGTTCATACATGATTCTATACTTACATAATATATCTATGTGCATGAACATCATGATTATTAAGTTATATCACCAACTAGTAGACTTTTATAAATGTTTGCAAAGAAATCAAGAACAACAATTACTTATATGATTATTAAGCATGTTATCAAGTTTGTTATTCATAAATTATTTCATGTTTTATTCTTATTGAGAAGAGTTTGATGGGATTAGGTTAGTTTGGATTTTTTGATTGTGGAAGAAGTTGAAGTGGTTAGATTAGAGGTTGTTGTTTTGTAAAAATGAGATTAAAATTATAGTTTTAAAGTGTGTAAAATGCCCCTAAAGACAGCCGGTTTCAAACAGTAGGTTACGGATTTTTGGACGAGTTAAAGCCATAAAAATTTTATCTTAATACGATTCCGTGCATATAAAGAACGCAAAAAACGGATGTAAAACAAAGAAGTGATGGTCAAAACTAGATTTGAAACAATACACAAAAAAGAAGTTTTTCGACATAATCTGACAGATCTATATTTTGTATTTTTAATCATTTTTTGGTCCGAACCGGCTTAAGTATAAAACTAGAAACTTGCTCAGAATGATTTTTTGATAATGTAACGCGAGTTTTGAAGCCCAAAAGTGTAAAACGGATGAATTATTCTTAATCAAACTTAGAACTATATTTCGACAATGACATGAAATTTTCTTTCACTTTTTACAAGATGTATGTTCCTGACCATGAAATAGTAAAACTTGTTGTTTTTCAAATGAACGTTTCGGGTCCTTTGGACAATAAAAAAAACAATAGAAAAAAATATAGCATCACTAGATATATTAATACGTCTGTTATAAACTTATAGATATCTATATATATAAATATATAATATATAAATATATATATAATATATTATAATATATATATATAAAATGTATATATATATAATATATTTAGTTTCATATGGCCCGCTCCCGATAGCGGAGCTTGTTTTTAGTGTAATATCGTTTACAAAAAAATAAAATAAAGATAAATCAATAAAACTATAACACCAATGTAGACAAACGAAGAAATTACATTTGATACTGAAAGGATTCTTAGTACTTGAAACTCAACCACATAACACAATAAGACATCAGAATAGCCAAAGTGAGCACCCCATCAAAATTAGCCGAGTTCAGCACTTGCAAAATTTTATTAGATCTAACACCCATTCGAACTCATTTTAAATAGTGCTTATTTTTCTATTATATATCAAACGTTTTTTGAGCTGTACAGATTCAAGGATCTTAAGTTAACCTCAATTAGAGTTTTGTGGATGTAAATCACTACTTGTTCATGCCTTTTATTGGCACTCCTCTTCTTGTAGTTTTATGAAGAAATGTTTCCCAACAGAGCAACTCTTTTCCATTCTCTACTTCAATGGTGTTTTGTTTAGTTTCGTCTTTGTTGTAGTGCAGAAACATCGATCCTTTCTTGCTATTCACTCTTGATTTTAGCCACATATACCTTATTTATTGTTCACTGTAAACAAAGTTAAAAAAAATAAAATGAAAAATAAGCTAAAAAAGATACAGAAACTATCTTTAATACATGGATCATGTTATATGCATCTGGTATATCCTTGTTACTTGCAACATTACTATGTGGTTCCTATTTATCATTTTCTTCATAGAAAAGTAAAACCAACTTTATAAACTCTTGGCGAAATATCTAGCATTCAAAAATATGAAATCACTAATTTAGAAAAAGTATCTTAAGAGTTTATTAAATTAAATTGCAATTCTGGTTTACAATAATAAAAACAACAAATGTAAAAACCGTTAAACGGGTATGACCAAAAGATTTGCTCTATGCACAACTTCACCTACATATCTACAAACAAACTTTAAAAAGCAAGCATGGCAATATCTAAAAGAGTCGACAATAATAAAATACAATTTCATGATATTAACATCTAACAAAATATCAAAGTTGATGGTTTTAAGGGGAGAGTGACGACCATTCAACATTCAAGTTGTTGCAGACTCTAGGGTTTTTTCTCCCCTGTATTTAGTAGTTTCAGGTAGCCTTTTTACTTATAAATAATAGCATTCAGAATCCTCATCCATCTATCATTCTTCCACCAAAAATAACATTCATTCCTCACGGTAGTGCCACTTATATAACTACAAAAATCCTCCTCTCATTACAAATCCCAAATTAGAAATAGATTTGATTTTAAAAAGATAAAGTTACCTCTGTTCTCATCTATTATTACTTGAACAACATGAGAACTAATGAAATTATACACAATAAAATCTAGAAATCCGACTCTTGTCGTTTCTGTTGGTTAAATGTGATCAGGTGACATATATTATATGCATCCTTGGAACTAACAACATGAGAAACACCTTCATTTTCAAACATGACTTCGATAACATAATGAAATTGAGGCATAATAAAATGAAAAATTGTAAAAATTTTGGATGAAAGAAAAAGAAGACAATAGAGAGCATAAGAAAATGTGGGATATTAGTAGAAGTTATGTAAATGATGTGAATATACAAAGAGGTGGTTTTATATGAGAAGTGGTGTGGCAAAAAGAATGATTCTTAAGAGGATTTAAAGGCGATGATTTAAAAAATAATTCATGCCATGGTCATGGCAAACCACATGGAGATATCCATACATTATAACTCCAACGCAAAGTTGAATGTCTTGATGGTATTTGGTATAATATAATATCTAATCTCATCCACACATTGTAATGCTTTTCACAAAACATAGACCATATACAATTGTGTTTTGTGAGTGGTGACGGATAGATTGAGAGATCGGCATGATCAGTATTCTTTAGTTGCCTACTTAGTTTTGCGATGATCGTGATAAGCCTTTCGTAGAGCTTTCACTTGTAGGCAATAAGTGTCACACCAGTCTCCAGAGTACATTTTAGCTTTCCATTGTTTGTAGATGTCGAGTAAGGTCAAATGATTTGATTCAGGCACAAAAAACTTTGCATGTGTAGCATCACTTTCTTTTGCCGGTCGTATGGTCTAAAGAATACAGACAACACGTATACAATCGTGAAAACTTCTTTTACACAATTAAAATCTTCACCTATTAACAGACACCATATAATCTTTTTTGAAATGAGCTTAAACCAACACCTCTAACTTGCTTAAGAGCTTTTCCATGATACAATAAGCAATTAAGCAGTTGAAATTATCTTATCCAAACACTCCCTAATTATTGTAGTTACTGTAATAATGCAGGTTTAATCTATTTTTTTAGCTAATATAAACATTTTAAGTTTTCAACCCTGTTCAAATTAGCAGAGGGCTATTCTTATACATGTAGTACCATTATTAGCTTTAGTGATGGACAACACATTAAGGAATAAGCAGGGGACTCTGTGATCGAAATTTAATTGATTTTCTCATCCTTAAAATTTATGATAACATACATTCGTTTACTTATTCCAACAAATTGTGTCATTTGCTAATTCCTAACATACATGTTCATATTGAGTTGATCTATCATCTATGCCATGCATAATATAGTTTATAATGGT
>BQNB010084646.1:0-23826 GCA_026074375.1 Tanacetum coccineum | reverse complement strand
AAAATATTATGTTTATAAAGTTTTTACCTCCGATGAACAGTAACTTTACTGTTCATCACAGTTTATAAAAGTGTTTTTATAAAGTTAAATATATATAACTCGTAAAATCCGTAACTTGTTCGTTATAATTCCGTTTTTCGAGTTCCTTACATGCTCACGATCCTTGTAATTAGCACTATTTTTATAAAATATAAAACATAAGATGTATATTTCGAATCCCAACAGTAGGTATTAAATAAAAATTAGGGTTTTCAATTAAATAAGCTAGTTTGTAATTATTTTATTTAAGAACCTTGCACTACTATTTTACCAAGTGTTGTACCGTATATTTCACATGTATTTAGTCCTCTAAATGTCCATGTCCTTTGTCCATATGAAATCATCATATACTTTATATAACTTTAAAAATGAAACTAGGTGGTGATTAACTAATGCAACAAGTATGTATACAATAGAAAATTAATAAATGAACATTGAATACTTTAAATAGACCTTATAGAAGTCAAGTAGGATGATGAACACAAGATGTAAACCCCAATCAAGCCTTCAAAACCAAAACCCTAATCAAGAAAACCCTAAATATGTTTTCTTGATAATTCCTTGTTAAACCCGAATCCAAGCTTCCCAACACCTTGAGTAGTCTTAGGTAACCTTAGAATGAACACTTGAATGCTTGGATTGCCTTGGTTGCAAAATTAAAATGAAACCCTAATTGTTGAATGTGTGCCGTGAGTTTAGGGCTCAAAAGAGAGTGTTTTTGGTTTGATTTGTTTGTAGAAAGAGTAAGAGTATAATGGTGGACTAGGGCTTTCTTTATATAGTAACTTGGAAACTATGAAACAACCTTAAAGTGAAACCATGGGAGTGAATGGTTTAAGAGGACAAGTGTAAGAGCTCTCCTCCTCCCTAGGAGGAGGCCACGGCTCAAGGACTCCAAAGGTACCAAGACTTGACAATTTCTAGCAACTTGTGTCCAAGTACAACTTGTGTAAGGTATAACATGTAAAGGAAAAGATTTAATGAAAGTGTTGTATTTATTTCTTATATAAAAGCTTATATCCGGTTTTAGAGAGATATAAGTGAGAAAAATAAATAAATTTTGAGTATTGGGTATAAATGTGGGTATTTGTTTGTTTAAAAGGCGGGTATTGGTTTAAGTGGAGATGGGGTTAAGGGATTCCGGGGTTCGTCAACTTTGGTTTGGGTGGGAGTTTCGGTAGCGGGGGTCGGAATACTTCAATATTGTATTGGTGGTTTGTGGTCACATTTGGTGTCGCACGTAGGTGAATGTGTACTACGGGCTTGATGGCTTATAGGGTTGCGAGGGTGGCTGGACAGGGGATATGGGTTATGGGAGGGGGGTGGGGTAGAGGTTGGTTCGTGGACGATATGAATTATATGCGTAAGAGGTTATCTCTATTTTTGTTTGAAAGGGGTGTTAAGGTACAGGCATGTTATTGGAATAGTGGGATTTGGGATATGATGGGAGGGTGTGGGGGCGCATGCCGTAGAGTGAGGGATTGTCTGGGGCCTTGGTTTGGGAATGTGCATTCGAACAAAATATGCATGGCCTTAATTACGGGAAAAATATTCCGTAAACAGGCAGGTGGGGTGTGTGGGGACATTTACAGGGGAGTTAGGGAATTGAGGACGTAATCTAGGATAGCTTGGGGGGGGTTAGGGTTGGACATTATTCGTACGGATAGGTTGGTTGGCCTTGGTGGACCCTCGTGGGGTCACTCGGGGATAGTATTCCTTGTTGGAAGCATTTGGTACTTAATTTTGCTTTAAAGTTATAAATTACAGTTATTAAGGAGGGTTTTGTCAAAGGACATGCTTATAAGGCACAGAATTAGGAGCTTAAAACATTTATTATGTGAAGAGATCACCTAATTTCTGTACTACATCGCGTATCTACCAGGAAAGTGACTGAGGTATAAACGCCCTACGACTTCCAAGGAATGTTACTGTTTAACCTATTGCATATACGACGGCGGGGGCGTTGCTAGACGCTCGGACCCTTACGCCGGTGCCAGCGGGATTAGTTGGATTTGAGTATAGGTAGATATGTGTTCTGGGGATATGGATTAGCATCGGTGGGATGCTGAATGTTGATGCGAATACGCCATTGTTTGACTATAAACGTGTGTCAAAGTGTGATACGATAAGATTCGTCGTCGGTGAGGGGATGGGGAGTAATCTTGTTTTGAGTAATGTCCGTTAAAAATTGGGGGAAGTGTGCAAAATCATATTCCTTATACATATACTCATAAAAGACGAATTTCTTAACAGAGATAGAAGAGCCTACCAGGTCACAGCATTAATTCACGACCCAGAGACGTCATCGTGCAAATTTTACTCTCCTTAATTGTTCGTTTTCAGTGGTTGAATGATAGCGCGAGCGTGTTTGACAATGGTGGGAGGAGTATTACGGTGCGGGTGTGCTGTTGAGGTAGGTAAGGGGTTGGTGCGGGGGGGTTGAGTTTTGCGCTAGGGAAGGGTTGGACTGTTGGTATGGGGTGATTGGTGGGTGAAGCACTTTGTCGGGGAGATGTGCTATATAGGTGAACCTATCATTCAACTCCATTGGGTCCGAGTGATACCTAAAAATCGGGCTATCTAGAGACTTGGATAGCTCGCTTTATCCGTGTGGTTTTATTTCCGGAACCATTGGGAGCTCACAATTACTTAGGGAGTGGTGTTACCGGGAATGTGAGGGAGGCTTAGGTGGTATCGGAGACGGCGGATCCCAAGTTAGGGGTGACTATTTGATTGGTCAGGGGCGGATTGGCTTGGCGGGCTTAGTAGAGATGTCGGGGGTAGTCTGGTGATGCTTTTCTACGGACATATGACTTGATAGGTGGGATAGAAGTACACGGATGGGCTTGCGGGAGGGGTTAAGAGGTTAAACTGACGGGGCATTGAACTATAAAGGTTGGGTGTTGAGATTAGTTTGGTGGCTATTTGGCGGTGGCGAGGTTCGGCCAGGACAGGAGGTTCGCGGAGCGTGGTCGAGAAGGATGAGGTCCGCACCGAAGGATTAAGATTGATTTATCCGCGCTCCGAGAGTTGTGATAATCTTTGGCACTAAAACTAATTAAACACTTGTATCTGGTTCTTAATTTGGCTAAATTTAGTGGTTGACTTGATCGGGGCGATGGATCGATGGGAGTGAAGGACGGAATGATTTATGCTTGAAGTGCTGAATTGGGTTGTGATGAGAGGTGTTGTCACCACCAACCCTATGCCTGTTTATCAAGGCCGGTATTATCCCCACGGACGATGGTGTATTTCGGTGTGTGCAGTGGGGTTTAATTGGTTAGTGTTGGTTATATGTGTTGGTATAGGTGTGGTGGTTTTTTTAGCGTGTGAAGTGATGGTGGGTTGGGAGACTAGAGGAGGAAGGGGGTATAACTGTTCGGTACTCGATTAAGAACATCAGAGCTGGGTCTCGGCAACGGTTTTGGGGTGGGGGTGGAAGAAGTTTGGATCGGACTTGATGGTTGGGATTTAGGAAGTTTTGGATTTGTTTGGTCCCGTATCGAATGACTGCTGGCTGGTACTAAGTTGGGGGCAAAGTGTGATGTTGTTGCCAGGTACAGGAAGAAATCAAGGATAAATGATACATATAAAATGATGGTGAAAAATCATGATTTAGTTGGTTACGAAAGAACCCACTCATTAATGACCATGGGTAGGAAGATCGTTCAAGAGACATTTCTGTGTATCAGAATTGCGGCTAAGTAATACATGTGAGTGCGGTTAGGTAGGGTAGGAGCTTAGTTGAAAAGATCTACTCAGGCGTATACACGCTTGCGGGTAAGCGGATAAGATGTTTTTTTGTTTTAGGGGTTGCCCGGGTGAAGAGGGCTAAACCTGAGCTGTTGTACGTGTCTTCGTTTTAAGAGGCTTCTATCACAGCAGTTTGCGTGTGGGTATTCGACTGTGAAGTTTTATCAAGACCACACAACACTTTACCTCCGATGACACAAAGATCAACTATAATAACATTTCATCCACAAAAACCACAATCCCCCCAAACCCTTATACCCCCACCTACCCCAACCACCCCCCCCCCCCCCCCCCCACCCCCCCCCCCCCCCCCCCCCCCCCCCCCCCCCCCCCCCACAAGTAGCTTAGGGTATGGAATGCAGGAACGGCATGCAGCCCATAAAGTTATGCAGTCTGTACCGATCACGTGACGTCCACGGGGCGCATAATTGCACCGCGACCGTATCGTGGGGGGTAGCGGTCGCGCCTTGGATTATTAGGGGGGGGAATGCTAGTTTTCGATGCGAAAGGAAATGGCGGGAACGATTATGACTATTTCTTGAACCCTTCTCCTGCATTTTACAAAACCCTTTTTGCCCTAAGTTTTTATGCATTGGTGGCCACAAGGGCCCATTCACGTTAAATAGGAGAGACCCTTAAGCCCCTAGTTATTTTATCAATCCAATCCTTATTCTCTTCTTCCTGCAAATCTTAATAAAATTCTCCTAGAGACTTTTTGTTTATATAAGTAATAGATGTTGTGATATCATTATACGAAAAGACCCCAGGGGCACGTTGAAGTGGGTGTGGTGTGAGGCGTCTATAAGGGTTGAGGATGTTGAGGTTCGCGGGGTTCGAGCCTGCTAACCCCCGATTCCAATCTTCCTTTTTTTTGAAACTTATAAATAGCAAAGTTGTTATAGAAAACTGAAACCAAACAACTTTAATAAAAGAAATTTTTAAAAAAACCCTAGATAAGCTAGAAAACTGGCTTAAAAAGACAGAAAGACTTTAAAAGCTATATTTTTTTTTGCTTTTTAAAATTTTAGAACTCAAAAAGCTGAAATAAGCTGAAACCTAAGAACAAAAAGCACTTTTATACTAATCCTAACCTAATAAGTTAGTTTAAATAGAAAATAAGCAAAGGAAAACAAGTCATAAGCTGAAAATTCAAATAAGCTTTTAAACACTAACTGAAAATCAAACAGCCTGAAAGGGCAACTTCAAGCTTAAAATTTAGCTTATAAATGGATCCTTAGGGCAAAAAGCTTATCACCTACTTAAAGTACAGCTTATAAGCTACTTAAAATTGCAAACCAAATTCATTTTGAAAACAGATTAGCAACTAAAAAGCATAATGAAAAAGCTAATAGCTACTGACTTAATATTTTTAGATTTTTAATGAAAAGCTAAAATAAGCTATAACTAAACTAAACAAGCTAAGGACTACTTAATTCTAACCTAATTAGCTTGCTAATATAGAATTTAGACAAAAATTTAAGGCAATAAGCTATAAAATTCTAATAAGCACTTAACAAAAACTGACTACCCAAACAGTCCCTGAGGGAACTTTTAGGTTTATTTTTCAATAAGCTCTTAGATCCTTATGCACTATTAAGCTATACTTGATTAAACTACAACTAAAAAGCTCTCTAAAACCTCTTTCAGAAACTATTTTGAACTTCAAGAACTTAATGAAAAAGCTATTTGAAAACAACATGCTGACAGAATACTATTTTTGGTTTTTAAGAGTTTTTTTGAAAAGACAAAAGCTAAACTTCCAGATCAAATTCAGATAATCTAAAAAGCTATAAAGAACAAAATAAGCCCTAATCTAATTACTTTGGCCTATAATCTACTTGTGCTTGAAATTTGAAAAACTAAATCCTACTTTTACCTAATGAAAATTTAACATGAAAAAGGAAATTTTAGTAGTTTAAACTACTGATGCAGTTTACACTTTTTTAAACCAAAACTCAAAATCAATAATTGCAGGCCTAATGACTTGTTCTATAACATTAAAACAAAAGCAATTTGAGTGCTACCAATAACTAGAAGAGACTTAAGCTAGATATGCTATTATGAGAGATTTAATGATCACAGGATCAAAGTATTAACTAGAAAACATATGAAAACTTGATTAAACCTACAAGCTACTCTAAATCCTACTTATATAAACCTAATAATGAGATTTTAAGAGATCCAAAAGGCCAAATAGCTTTGACAGTACTAACTAGAGTTAGTACTGTTATTAACCAAACACCCCATTAAATTCCAAAATCCCCTTATAAGCTTATGATAATGAGATTTAAAGCACAAGTATCAAATACCAGATGTTAAACAGCTTATAATAACCAATATGAACATTTATGAATAAGCAAACAAGCCAGAAACAATAAGCTACCAACTGCTACTTATTTTTGGATTTTTATAGATTTTAAAGACAACTTATGAAAAACTAAGATCTAAGCTATAGAAATAAAAAACAGATGATCAAACATAACTAATAAGATATAAAAATCAATTATAAGCATAAATAAGCAAGTAGATAAGCATAATAAGCAGATTCAAACTAGAAAATTAAAGACAGTGAAGATAAAAGAAGACTTACAAAGGCCTTAGCTAAACAAAGGCTAAATAAGCTCAAAAAGCAATCTACAAGCTCTAGCTTATCACAAGGACAAGCTAGTTAAGTCCGATAAGCTCTTCCATTGTAAGCTTATCATCCAAATAGCTTATTTCCATTTAGCAAAGGTATTTAGCTAATTTTAAAGGTTTAAATAGATTAATGATTAAATTTAGCTCAATCCCAAGCTTAGAGACTTGAGAAGAGCTTATGATCAGCTTATTAGAGGCTTAAGAACAATAACAGCTTATTTAGTAAATTCTTAGATAAAAGATAACTTGAGAAAAGTAAGAGTAAACTCGAATTTCATTAATGGAAAATTGATTACAATACTGAAAAGAAGATTACATTAAACAAACATTAAGCTTAAAACATTTTTAAAGAACAATTTAAAAACTAAAATCTAATAAGCTGAAAATTATATCTAAAACTAGCTCTCTTTGTGTGTGAATGTGAGGGGCTTTTATAGCCTGCAAATGAAGCTTCTAGGACTTGGATCATGCTCCTTTCTCCCTTAATCTTGTCCCTTTATTCTTTCTCATCATTGGATCTCTAATAATCACCGTTGGATTAATTGGGGTGAGCACACGGATTGCCAACGTGGCATTCCGTGTGTCAGACCTTGTGTGCTTCTTTTGTACTCATTTTAGTGCAAATTCCAAGTCCTTGTGTGTTTCTTTCCATGCCCGCGTGTCATACCTTTTGGGGATTGACCAATGGGAGGGTCATGTGACGTCTTCTTTTGCCAGGTTGGACATTGTCACTTGAATTGCATAGCCACATCCTTAATTTTCATTTACCCTTTGTTTTGAGCCCGAGGTAAAATGAAGAAGAAGATAAACAGTAACAACAACATTTCGCGCGTTAAAAATTATAACAGGGGTGCGTTTGACTTTTCTTTGACCCGGGTTTTATTTTGTTGACTTGGGCTTATATAAAGGGATTGGGCCGGGTTATGGTTATATAAAAAGGTTAACGGGTGTTAACTCTTTATATATCTTTAATATATTAAAAGATAACGGTGTTAGGGCTTTTAGGGTTATTTGTGAAATATGTTTGAACTTAAGGGTCTGTTTTGGATATTTTTGGGGTTTTGTCTTCTTGTGGTTGACTAGAGTTGACCAAGGGTTGACTTTTGACCTTGATACCATTCTCCCGGCTCTTGTACTCTATATCCTTCCCCGTGTTCGTGTTTGTCCAGTTTTTGACCGTTTCTTGTGATATTTGCATTATCCGTTCCTACACAATCACAAAGACAAAACAAGCAATATACAAGCATTTTAAGCATAATTTTATATTTTTAAGGCCGTTTTTGATATAAAACAGATATGTGTTTTCACACATATCAAAATTCCCCAAACTAAGCGATTGCGTGTCCTCACGCAATATTATATGCTCTATAACCAAATACCTCAAAACTTCCCCAAACTAAACCTTTGAAAAGTAGCAAAGATTTTTGTGGAGATAGTTTAGAAATCACAAGTTATAAAACACCCCATTTTGAGAACTGTAAAATGTGTTTTATGTTTCCAAATTAAGAACAATTTATGTTGCTTAAATACTTGATATTTAGAGATTATTATCATTTTTGTATACGCTTACAAAAAGTAAAGTGTGAGCATTAGAAATCTTGAAGATATTCATAACAAAATACATAATCTTTTGAATTTCACTTGCTAGCTAATGTCATATAAGGCTAAACAAAACAATGTTAAATATCGAACCAAAGTATAATATAACTCTCATTCATAAATTTGCAAGGATGCCTCATCAATGGAGTGATGTTTTAATATCAATGCTGAGGAATATAAGTTAGAGGGTCATAGCAAACCTGCTAACTAAGAAGATGAATTATCACATTTTGAATCTGATAAATGTCTTAGAACTATGAATGACAAGATGCAGTCCTTAAAAGATAATCAATGTTTTGAGCATGATTGATCTTTCACCAAACAGTAAAACTGTGATGTTAGAATGAGTTTCTTTTGAAGAAAGACTCACAAAGGCAAAAGTGTATACATATTAATGTCTGACTAATGATAATAGTTTTTAATCATGCTCAAACAATCGACTATGATTAAATTTTCTTTTCTACACGCATTAATTATATAAAGATAATTAATTGTCATACATGTTTTCATGAATATGAAATATGACAACTAGGTTTCATAACTCTTTTCTCAATGATTACCTTTGCTAAGACGGTGTGTAATCGAAAAGGGTTATGAGTTCAAAATAATCTTTATAAAGCATACAAGATAAGAGAATCCAAATGTTGATTAGATCACACTTCTAGAAGGTGAAATCTTAAGTTTAATTACAATATGATTTTTCATTAAATTAAGATAACTCCTAAGTACACCTGACATCAAGTGGGAGCACTATGTTTTTTCTTAAAATTCATATATTGTGTAACATATTTGAAAGAATCATTCATCATAATGCTAGATGTTAATCCTTGAGTTGAAAGTATGAAACATGGTCACGTTTAGGAGTTTAGAAATAAACAAACGATCTTGGAATATAAATGTTTATTGAATAAAACTGTGCGGTGATTAAGTCTAACACAATGCATATATATTGAGGCGGTCTTATAAATGATATATTTCACTTGAGATAATTTAATACATGAATGGAAACCTTGTGTTTTTTAAACTAAGGATTCATCATATATATATATATATATATTATATTGTGTATGAGATTGGTTGTTGCTTTTGCACAAGAGCAAGATGAGTTGACAACAACAATATCTAATTGAGAATATTTAGATGACTATTAAAACAAACGTTTAAAAATTATATAAGGCATAGTGTTGTTTATGTACACTGATGCTAGAGGATAATCAATCCTAGTTAAAGTAGGATTTCATCATTTATGATAAATCTGCTAACTAGATATGCTCAGCTAAGAGCATTGTTGCAATACACATTAAAGAATGAGAATACTTTACATTTTAAGAAACTGTAAAGATGACTGTCTCAGATAGGTATGTTGTTGATTTCAAATACCCTATAAAAGGTACTATGATATTTCCATACTATGATACTTGCTATAGTATGCAAATGTACAATACGACACTCTTCATATCATTCAAATCCTTCACAATTTAAGAATTTGAAACAAGTATTCAGAAAGTTTACTCAGATGACTATTTAGTTTTCTTGCAAAGGAAAAGTTGAGAATGTTGGATACATTAGACTTTAACTTACTAATTAGTCTTATGCATATCTGTTTTTTGTATTTGGATAATGAAACTGAAAGCAATTGTATTTAAATAATGAATTAACATACTTGGTATGATCATTTTCATTTATACTATTGTGTTCTATATTTGCATGTTTAATCCTTGAATAATTTTATTATTCTAAATATGTCCATTGTCGGTTAGCAATATGAGAATATTGTTAAATTAAGACAAATGTGAGTGGTTGGTTATATATTTTGAATTTATGGATTGTTCCCACAAAATTCATATGTTATTCACAAGGGATGCATATTGGACACTCCAACCTTCGAATATTTACTTTTGGATCTTTGTCATGAGTAAGATATCGAAAATAATTAAATAAGTCATCCTTAGACTTGAGATACAAACCAGTTTTGTATGTGTGGATATCACTTTTTAATTATAAGTCAAACGCTATCCTAAAAAAGGTAGTTATAAAGGCTATTCTTGGAAGTGATGTGAAGCAGCATCCACAACACTTGTAGTCAATAAAGAATTTGTTCCTCCAATTATCTAATTGCAGTACGATACCATTGGCGCCTTTTTAGGATTAATCTATTAATTGTATGGCCGTACCCAACGGGTAATTTAAGATGATTCTTAATTACATTTGGTATATCTGAATTAACTTCTATAACGAGAAACAAAATAGTTAAACTATATGGAATGAGTTAGGATCCATATCCAAGGTTTAACGGTATCTGTAACAAAGGGATGATGATAGCAAGTAATACATAACCATTGTGCTGAGAGTTTTTCTTGAAACAACATCTTAAGTATTTCTAGTTTATGGCAATGCGAGTGTTGCTAGACAACTCCATTGCTGGTATAAATGAAGTATGCTACTCCTACTCCCAAGTAGGAGCTGTTGGGATGTGGGAGTCGGATACGCATGTTATACAACAATAAATACGTGAGTTTATTAGGGGCACACATGTTAAGACACAAAGAGTACGTTTATTAAACATTTAATATATATTTATTTATTATTAAAGGTTTAATATGCTTCCCGTAATAGTTTTAAATAACCGTTAGTTACAGTTATAATTTCATAACTAACTTAACGAGTATTGAAATATGAACTGAAGGGACTAAATTTGACAAAAATTGAACCTTGTGGGGGTCATATTGTGACCGGCCCTATAAGCTTCTAGAAGGGGGTTCTAGAATAAATTTTGGATATAAAGGATACGAGTTGTATTGTGATAAGAAATTGAGGGTATTCTAGTTTATCTAGAACTAGAGTTTGGTGCCTATATAAACACTCACCCCTATCCCTCATAAATGATTCATCAGTTCCACAAAAATTCCATACGACACAAATAATATTTGGCCCCACACAAAATAATTTTATACGACACATACAACTCATCACACAAATATCAAAACCATATATTGTTTTCTCTTCCCTGTGATTCGACAAAAACATAACACAATTCTATATTGTTTTTTTTCCTTCTCTCTATGACAAACAGGAAGTAACAATATATATTAGTTGCATGTACATATTAGATATGAGATTATGCTTGCTTATGTTTCACTTATATGTAATATTTAATTGCATACAGTGATCCCTTTTCCTTCAACCGATAATCAAGTTCGAACGCATCCCATTAGGGTTTCGAATTGGTTTCCAAGTCTACATCAAGAACACCTACTTGCTTGATTGATTTCGTGAAAGTTACGACTAGCATTGTTGCGTATTTGTTTGACATGTTGTGTATGCAACCATAGAGGTGATAATTTAATCACTCAAGTTTTCAAAATCAAGATTCTCGTTTAATTGACTTTTATCATTAAACAAAGGTTAATGTTTCTTATTTTTAGCTATTGTCAATTCTAAAATATCAAACAACTCATCTAACTCAGTGCGTACTCGTAGTTAATTGGTTAACTAGTTTATAAAATTGTAACAACTCGAGTTTCAGGTCAACGTCTATCCCGATCTAAGATAACTATTTTTAGTTACGTAAATAATTATAGTCGTTTGTGCTATATAAGGTTTGATGAGAATTTTTCCTTTATAAGGTAACTTCAGTCCGTGATTGAGTTTCTATTTGTTTTTAGCGTCTAAGAAAGTCAAAAAAAAATATTTTGTTGCTCCGAGAGTGTAAATATGTCATTTTAGTATTTTACGATGTTTCCTCGAGTTTTTGTAAAAACCGTGTTTAAAGGTCGTGTTTTACGAGGTTTAACGTTTTATTAAACGTTTTAAATTAAAATTTGTGAGACGGATTTAAAATATTTATAAACGTGGTGTGACCTGAATATTTGGCCGATTTTAAATAAAAGAAATAACGCTTTGTACTAGTTTTAAAAAGGGCTTAAGGATGGAAGGACTAAAATTGCCAAAAGTACCCAAACATGTTCCTATAAAAGAACCATCCACAGACAACTATAATACTTTAGCCAAAAAAAATTTCTTCCTCCTCCTCCCTAGCCTCCAACGACCGGCCGAACCCGTCCACACATCAATTTCACCACCACTTTCGAACAATTACCCCACATGCAATTAGAATCCAATATAACCATCGATAATCCTTTTTCAAGAGCTGACACTTTATAAAAGAACTAAATGGGAGTGAGGTTATGTATAACAAATCCCACTATAGAAACCTCACATGCATTAAGTTTTGAAGAAGTTAGATCTTGGGTCAAGTTCTAGTGATTTCAAGTATAAGGGTGTGTTCAAAGTGGTTAGATTGTTGTTATTAGCAAGAGGTTCAATTGAAAAAGGTTTAATTTGTTGGTCTTTGGATCTCGTCTGTACGGTCTAACCAAGGGGGAAACAAAATCGAGTTTTGTTATTGCTTTGTTAGTATTCTAATTATGTTTTTGTGTTGATTAATTTGATGTTATTGCATGTATAGATATTGCTATATGCTTCAAGAGCGGAAAATATTGAAAGGTGTAATTTGTTTTTATGACTAAGGTTGATGGTTTGGTATAATATATATCTAGTTAAGCATGATTTTGATAGTCGGATTTAAAGTCAAAAATATCATTATAATGGTATTGGGACGACTTTGTTGACCAAAAGTTTTTTGTCTTGACCTAGTGCGGCGTTTCCGAGAAATATTGAAATCAATTTTAGGGCTTGAGAACAAATGATAAAGGAGTCAAATGTTCGTTTTGATATAAGGTGGCCTTGTAACTCCTAAAAACGAACGTTTTAACGGCCTAGTCAAGTTTGGTGTAAGTTTGGGTAAAAAAGTCCACTACGGGTTTGACTTTTAAAAAAGTCAAACTGCGTACGGCTTATTTTCCGACATGCAATTAGATCCAATTATACCATCTTAATCCTTGTTTCAAGAGCTACAAATCCCACTATAGAAACCTCACATGCATTAAGTTTTGAAGAAGTTAGATCTTGGGTCAAGTTCTAGTGATTTCAAGTATAAGGGTGTGTTCAAAGTGGTTAGATTGTTGTTATTAGCAAGAGGTTCAATTGAAAAAGGTTTAATTTGTTGGTCTTTGGATCTCGTCCATACGGTCTAACCAAGGGGAAACAAAATCGAGTTTTATTATTGCTTTGTGAGTATTCTAATTATGTTTTTGTGTTGATTAATTTGATGTTATTGCATGTATATGATTATTGCTAGATGATTCAAGTGCGGAAAATATTGAAAGTGTGTATTGTTATTGACTAAGGTTGATGGTTTTGGTATAATTATATAGACTAGTTAAGCATATTTTGATAGTCGGATTATGTCAAAAATATCATTTTATTGGGTTTTGGGTTGACTTTGTTTGACCAGAAAGTTTGACTTGACCGTGGCGTGTCGAGAAATTTTTGAAATCTATTTTAGGCTTTTGAAAATGATAAAGGATGTTCTAAGGTCCGTTTTGATATAAGGTGGGCCTTGTAACTCCTAAAAACAAACGTTTTACGGCCTAGTCAAGTTTGTGTAATTTTGGGGTAAAAAGTCAACTACGGGGTTTGACTTTTAAAAGTCAAACTTGCGTAAACTTTTGAATAAAGTCTATAATAAGCAAAGGGTTTGTAATGTTAGTTAATTGATAACGAAATATGAAGTTCGGATTATATTATCCTTACTTTCGGTAACTTTCTAAAAATGAAAACTTTATGGAAAATGTGGTAATATTGATAAGTACGTGATAAGTGCTAAATTATATACATAAAATACCCGGGATTTCACCAATAAAAGCCAAGAAAATGCCAAAAGGATAGAAAAATGTGTGTTTTTGTGTCCAATGTGCAGGTTTGGAATGACAAAGACAAAAGTGAGCAAAAACAGTCAAAACCGACAAAGAAACGAAAAAGACAAGACAAAGAGTGAAGACGGGAAGCCAAATCAATCAAAGCCGGATTAAGCCCGACACCAAAGAAAGTCAATGAAGCTCAAATTGAAGTCAAAGGATCAGTATTGACAAGTTTTAAGATTACAAGGGCTTATTTGGAAGTTTCTAAGTTCAAGGGACTAATCTTGCAAAAGATAAAAGTTGCTTTTAAAGAGGAAAATAAAAGTTATCAAACACAAGGGCCATTATTGTCAATCTTTAAATTCATTTTACACTACAATTTTGGGAATGAAACACAAGGACTGTTTGTGCAATTTAGCCAAAGTTTCAAAATAAAAGCGGGGTATGTTTTCTCTATAACCGCCCCTAGCCAACTTTCCCGCCCAAAATACGCAACAAACCCAAGTTTTTCTTAATCTCTTCCCCGCTCCTCCACACTCACATCACCTCGTATTAACCCATTGCCACATCATTTCGCACACGTGTCAGCATCATATTGGCCCGAACACCTCATCAATCAAGATCAACGGCTTGAATTTGAAGAAGAATGATCAAGGGGTCACATTTTCAAGGAAGCTTCTAGAAAGACTTCTCTTCTCTTCTCCTCTCCATCATTTACTATAAATAGACGTGTAGGGATTCAGTTAAAAAGTTAGTTAGTTAGTTTTAATTTCAGTTTTTAGTTTTTTTTCTTAATTCATTCAAATTTTAAGCTCTTCATTTCTTAAGTTTTCAAATACAGCTTTTATCACTCGTACTTTGTATCTTTCAGCTTGTACTTTACCATTTTAAGCAATAAAATTCAGTTCTTAAGTTTCATTATTCTTTCTTTCAATATTAAGTTGTTTTTACCTATTAAGCTCATCATAAGCTCATTGAAGCTTATACTTGTTCATAAGCTCAAATTCAGTCAAAACCTTGTTAAAAGTCATTCATTCACTCATTTTGTTCATTTTACATCAAAACATGATTACTTGAGGCTGTTTGATTCATTGTTGAAGCTTTTGGAGTAAATAAGCTCAATTCAGCTTATTGAGCTTAAGCTCAGGTTTTAGAGGCTAAGGTAGCCATTAGGATTGTGTTTTAAGGTCACTCACTCAACAAGAGTGACCTAGAGTTCAGAGACTACATTAATCAAGGTTTTCATTGATTAATTTTTCATTTCAGCTCAATTACAGTTTAAATCATTTGCTTACTACTATTCATTCTTGATCATTCGTTTTCAATCATGTTTGTTTAGGTTTATTTTCTATCTGTTTTAAGTTTTCATTAGTTAAAACTTGCTTAATTTTCATTTAGACTTTAATCTGTCATATAGGAGTTATAGCATTAGCTGAGTAACCAGTTTAATTCTACACATAAGCTTAGCTTTTTAGTGAATAGATAGCTTAATTAGCTGAAAGTTAGTAGAAGTAGATAAAAGGTTTTAGCTGTTTTAGTTTTTAAAATAGTTTTTAAGTACAATTTGTTTAGACAGTTTAGTCTTAAGGAGTGTTTGATAGAAGACTTCTTTGACTACTTAAGTCAACAAAAATTAGGTAAAGAGCATTAGTCAGTTGTGATTAGATAAAAGATCAAGTTTAGATAAAAAATTAGAAGTTAGTTTGCAATTTTCAAAACTTTAGGCTTTAATTAGTTTAGTCCTACACCAGGACATTTTTCAGCAAAAAGAAAAAAAAAGTGTATTTGTCTTTAAGTGATTAAAGGTTTCTAGAGTTTAGAGATTGATTAATCATGTTTTTCCATACTTGTTAGGATGCATTAGATCCAATTTAGCCAAAAAATCAGCTTGTGTTTTCTTAGTGTGCAAAGTATATCAGCATTCTGCTGATGAAAACTTAGCATGTGCTGAGTTTTTAGCTTCTTTTTGGATTCAATTTTATCAATCATAAGAAGGTTGTAGGATTTAAATTTTCTAGCATAGGTAGTCTAGATACAATTCTTGCATTCTAGATAAAAATTTCTTCATAGATTGCTTATTAAGCCAGTCATAATAAGCTGCAAAGTTAGTACTCTTAGTAAAAAACCAAAAAAAAAATGAAAGGACTAAAATTTTCAGGAAAAATAACACCTCTGTTTCCCAACATGTTGACACATGCAGCAGAGGGTGAAGGTTCAGGAGAACCCACTAAACCTCAACCCACACCCTCTCCTACTCAACCTAGTATAGGAGACCAACCCCTTGAAACATCATCTAGCCATGCCACTACCCAAGACTCTAGAGACTCTTTAGAGGGAACTAATGGGAATGAAGGGGATCAGGTTCAGACACCTCATGATAGTCCTCTTTCAGGTGGTCACACATCTGACAGAGCTGAGGGTGCCCTGAACCTACAGGAATTATCTGTTTTATGTACTAACTTGTCCAACAGGGTTCTTGCCTTGGAATCTATTAAGGATGCACAAGCTGCAGAGATCAGTGCATTGAAATCTAGAATCAAGAAGTTGGAAAAGAAGTGCAAGCCAAGCATCTCACACCACAGGGCATGGTTAAAGAGTGTGAACAGATTATCCATGAAGAAGAGATTTGGAAAGAAGGAGTATGTATCCAAACAGGGGAGGAAAAAGTCCAAACCTGAATCAACTTTGGATGACAGTATTGTCTTTGATGATCAAGATGCAGATCATGGTATAGAGTACATGGAAACTGAGGAAGCTGTAGATAAGGGGAGGCAAAGTGGTGAAACTGAGGAGGTTAAGTTGACTGATGATACAGAAGTTGTTGAAGACAAGAGCAGTGGTGATAAAGGAGGAAATGCTGAAGAACTAGTTAGTACTGCTAGACCAGAAGTTAGTACTGCTAGACCAGATATTGATGCTGCTAGGCAAGAAGATAGTGTTGTTGAGCCTAGAACTCCTCCTACAACAACAAGTATATTTGATGATGAAGATATCACCATGGCTCAAACATTGATTAAGATGAAGGAAGAAAAAGCTAAGGAAAAAGGAGTGTCAATTAAAGATGTTGATGATTCTTCAAGACCTGCAAGATCTATTCTCACATTGAAGCCACTTCCAACAATAGATCCTAAAGACAAAGGTAAAGGGGTCTTGAAGGAGTCACCAGTAAAGAAAGTCAAGAGAAGTGATCTGGATGCAGCTCAGATTGCTAAAGATGCTGAAATAGCAAGACTGGTACATGAAAAGGAGCTAGCAGAGATGGAAAGGGAAAGAGAGGAAAGACAGAGACAGGATCAAGCATCTGTGGACTACATTGCAAGTTTATATGATGAAGTTCAAGCTAAGATGGATGCTAGTGAAGAGTTAGCTGCTAGACTACAAATGGAAGAGAGAGAGATGTACACAATAGAAGAAAGGTCAAAGCTATTAGCAGAATTTTTTGAAAGGAGGAAGAAGTTACTTGCTGAAGAAAGAGCTGCTGCTGTTAGAAACAAACCTCCAACAAGAACACAACTGAGGAGTCTAATGATGACCTATCTTAAACATACAGGTAAATATAGACATAATCAGTTGAACAAAAAGACATTTGAAGAGATTCAGGCCCTATACATCAAGGAACAAGAAAGAGATGCAGATTTTGTGCCTATTGGGTCTGAGAGAGATGAAAAGATGATTGATAAGATGAACAAGAAAGCAGCTGGTATGGATGAGGAAGAGGTTCCTGAAGAACCTGAAAGCACTAAGGTTGAAGTTAAGCAGGAAGGACGTGAAGAGAACATCAGGAAAAGATCAGGTAGGAGACTGAAGATGAAAGCTACAAAGAAGTCTAAAAGGCAAAAGACTGATTCTGATCTTGAAGAAGAGGAACAACTAAGAGCTTCTCTAAAGATAGTTCCTGATGAAGAAGAAGAGATTGATTATGAAGTTCTGGGCACGAGGTATCCAATTGTTAACTGGGAATCTGCATTTTATCATACTGATAGATATGGAGTACCTCATGACTATTACAGAGTGTTTAGAGCTAATGGAAGTTCAAGATATATCAAGACTTTCACTGAAATGGTTTCAAGATTTAATAGATTGGACTTCATTGAGCTACATAGTTTAGTGATGCAGAGATTTTCAACAACAACTCTTGAAGGAATTGATTTAGTTCTTTAGGGAGACATAAGGATTATGTTTGAAGAAACTGCAGATGATGATATTTGGAAGAATCAAGAGAAATGGATTATTTAGAGTTGGACTTTCTATGAAAACTGTGGAGTTCATATTTTGGCATTAGAAGATGGTACTGCAATTCACATGCTTGCAGAAAGAAGGTATCCACTTATAAGGGAAACTCTTGAGAGGATGATGGAGTTGAGATTGACTGCTGAATCTGAAGGTGAAGCTGTTTTTGATCTGCTCAGATTTATTTAAAAACAGATTGATGAGTTTGGGGGCCAAGATGAGAGTGAGAAGGATCTTTGAGTGATGGTTTTTTGACCACACAACAAATGGTCATCAGTCCACCATGTCTAACAGACATCAAGAACTGGCTAGTCCAGAAGCAAACGGATTTTGGTAAAGACTTCTCAAATCCGTTTACAGCTGATAGTTTGCTAAAAACTATATGGTTCTCAACTCACCATTCTTCACAGTAAAGAGTTGGCTAGTCTAAAGCAAACGGCTCTTGGTAAAGACATCTCAAATCCATTGATAGTTGATAGTTTACTAAAAACTATATGGTTATCAGTGCACCAAGTTATAGCAATGAAGCATTGGTTATTCCAGAGCAAACGGCTACTGGTAAAGAAATATCAAATTCGTTTATGGCCGGTAGTTTGCCAAAAACTACATAGCCAACTTAGTTGGTATTTTTGCTGTGTTGCTGAAAAGACTGGAAGTTAATCAAAGTTAAAGTTTAAAAGGTTGTAAAGTTTTTGGATACATCCTCCTAGTGTTCAAGAAGCTCAAGATGAAGAAACATAAAGGTTGACAAGTAAACATCATGTTTAGGGGAGAATTGTTGGGTTTTAGGAGACTTTACAACTTACTGCTGCTGGTTCAACATTGGTGCTACTAGTGAAGATTTAGTGCTGCTAAGAAAGATTGAAGAAAATAGACTAAGTCTTTAGTACTGTTAGAGTATAGTTAGTACTGCCAGTACATTGTTAGTACTGCTAGTATAGTTAGTGTTGTTAGTAGTAAGTTAGTGCTGCTAGCATATAATAGTTAGTGCTGTTAGGAGATATGCATGAGTTAAATTAGGAATAGATATGCATTATCTCCTCACACGTTTTGTAAGCCCATTAGGGTTATCCTTGGTGTATAAAAGGAACCCTACGGCATTAGTTAGAAAACAACAACAATACAACACAAGTATCAATATTCATAGTTAGTAATCTGTAACCTAGCAGATTAATAGAAATCAAAGTTTAGTTTTATTCATTGTTCTTCTTAGCAATATAAGTTAGTTTCCGCATAACTTATAATTGTTCATAGTCATTGTTTCTCTTGTAGTTAGTTTGGATCTATCCAGATTAGCTACCATCCTTAACAGGCTAGAAAGATCTATTCAGATTGGGATTTACAACAAATGTTCAAGATACTAATTTGTAGGCACAACAAGATTCAATGATCTTATCTGTGATAGAACAAATGTCAGAACAAATGATTAATCATGTAAATAATTTGGAAAAGGCTAATAAGGAACAGAATAATGAATCAGTAACCGTTGAGCTAGAGGGATATAAAGAACGAGTAAAAACTTTTGAACAACGTCTTAATATTGATTTAAGAAGTCGTGAAAAAATGATTGATTCTCAAATGGATGATATGATTAAAGAGAAGCTTGCACTGAAAGAACAAGTTGACTCACTTGAGCAAAATCTTTCTAAACAAATCAAAGAAAAGGAATGTTTATTGCAAACATTCACTATTTTCAGAAAACAATCCAAAGAAAAGGAAGATAAATATATGGAAAACGAAATTGATTTAGAAAAGAAGATAAAGGAACTTGATAATATTCTTTTTAAAGTGGGTCAATCTGCTCAAACAGTGCACATGTTAACAAAGCCTCAAGCTTTTTATGATAATATACACAAACAAGCTCTAGGTTATTAAAATCCGTTTTATCTTAAGAAAGCTCAACGGATTAAACCAACCTTGTATGATGGTATTTTTATTTCTGATAAACATGTTGCTATGATTGTGATTGATGATGAGGAAACATTGATTTTGGAAGAAAAGAGTCGATCAAAAATATCTGAAAAAGAAAAGGATCTAAAGGCCATTAAACAAAACATTTCTCATACACCTATTGATTATGAAAAATTAAATAAACTATCTGATGATTTTGGGAAACATTTTACTCCACAACACGAATTGTCAGTTGAACATGCTTTCTGGTTACGTATGTCGAATCCTACCAGTAAACCTTTTGATGCATCCCTTGTCAAAATAGAAGCTCCTAAAGAACTTTCTAAGGTTAGCTTGGTGAATGAAAGCCTTAAAAAGCTTAAATTTCACCTTGCCAGGTTTGACGATGTGGTGAAGATAAGGACTATACATGATGCTCATACAGAATGTGAATGAGGGTTTAAACATACTAAAGCTGTTTTTAACAATAAAATTATTCCATTTCTAAAATCTTTAAAAGAAATTTTCAATGTGTTTGATAGAGATCTTCTAAATGAAATAATAGATGTACAGAGAGTTTTTGACCAAATGGACACTGTTGTTTAACAGTCTTCAGTCGATAAAAAATGTTTGGAAATTGGTAAGAAAGAATTACTTTTGGAAAATGATCGACTCTTACAACAAATCATGTCTCAAGATGTTCTTTTAACTGTGATGAATTCTATGTCTTTGATTGGTGAATCTGTTAATATGGATAGAAATAGAAATGAATTGTGTGATAAGTGTTTCAATCTTGAGGCCGAGCTTTTGAAATCACAAAATGCGCATAATGATCTTTTGAAAAGTTACTTACAACTTGAAAAACATTGTATTTTTCTTGAATTGTCAATATAACTTAATCAAGAAATTTTTCAAAAAGATGAATCTTGTAATAATCAAAATGCTCTTGAAATTCCAGAATTTTTTGAAAA
The DNA here is from genome assembly GCA_026074375.1 of Tanacetum coccineum. Lineage (NCBI taxonomy): Eukaryota > Viridiplantae > Streptophyta > Magnoliopsida > Asterales > Asteraceae > Tanacetum > Tanacetum coccineum. Next base: position 2,945 of record BQNB010084646.1, on the reverse strand, counting down.
TAATGATTTGAAAGCTCACCTACAAGACAAAGACACTACCATTTGTAAGTTGAAGGATATTATCAAATCAATGAGAGAAAAGTCCAAGAAAGAGAATGTCAATTCTGATTATGGTGAAATTGAGACAAAAAATGTAGAACTGGAGAATAGTGTGGCAAAATTGCTTTTGAATAACGATCGTCTTTGTAAAGAAATTAATCATGTGAAACAGGTTTTTAAAGAGCAGTTTGACTCAATTAAAAAGATGCGTGTTCATACTAAAGAACATAGTGACTATTTAATTGATAAACTAAACTTAAAGTCTGCTGAAAATGAGGATTTAAAAGCTCAAATTCAAGATAAGGTTTTTGTGATAACATCATTGAAAAACGATTTACAAAAATTAAAAGGAAAAGAAATTGTTAATATTGCTGCACAAACACCATTTGCCTACACTATTGTTCCACACATGTTCAAGCTAGACTTAAAAGGAAAAGAAATTAAAAAGATGCGTGTTCATACTAAAGAACATAGTGACTCTTTAATTGATAAACTGAACTTAAAGTCTGCTGAAAATAAGGATTTAAAAGCTCAAATTTAAGATAAGGTTTTTGTGATAACATCATTGAAAAACGATTTACAAAAATTAAAAGGAAAAGAAATTGTTAATATTGCTGCACAAACACCATTTGCCTACACTATTGTTCCACACATGTTCAAGCTAGACTTAGAACCTTTGGCTCCTAGGTTATTGCAAAATAGGGAAGCTCACACAAACTACCTTAAGTACACTCAAGAACAAGATGATATTCTTCAGGAAATAGTCGAACAAGCTAAAGCAAAACAACCTTTAGATAAAGAGTTAGACTTTGCCTATAAGCATGCCTAACGAATTCAGGAGTTACTTGTATATGTTCGAGATACGTGCCCTAATGCGATTAAACTTAGTGCGAAAAGGTTGCTGTCACACCCAAAAACAATGTCAAGAAAGTTAGGTTTGTTGAACCTCTCACATCCTCAAGCAACATTAAACAGGTAGAGTCATCTACAACATCAGATTCTAACACACCTGTGTTGTCTCCTACAGGATTGGAGTGTTCTACTAGTAATTGTGGATCAAAGCCTACAGGCAATAAAAGGAATGATAAGATCTCACGAACACCAAGTAGGAACATGAAGAATAAAGTATAAGCCCAACCTAGGAAAGTTAATAAAAAGAATCGTGTTGTTGAACGTATTCGTGATGTTGATGTTAAGCATTCACTGTTAAATGCGAATTCTGAACCTATTTGTGCTACTTGTAAGAAATCTATGTTTGATGGTGTTCATGATATGTGTCTTCTTGATTTTGTGAAAAATGTGAATGGCCGTTCTAAATCTGCTAAGAAACATAAAAAATAAAATATTTGGAAACCTACGGGTCATGTATTCATAGAAGTAGGACTTAAGTGGAAACCAACAGGCATAACTTTCACTACAGTTGGTAAATCGTGCCCTTTAACAAGGATCACTTCAGCTAACGTAGTGCCTCCTAAGAAAACCACTTCCCACTCAGTTGAAACATAAAAACCAGAGCTTAAAGTCTACAGTAGGAAATCCAAAAATGTTAAAAATATAGGTTCGAGTAAAAAGGCTAAGATTTTAGAATCTAAGAATGCTAACCACTCGGAACCCAATCATACTTGGGGATCCAATGCTACTGATATTCCATCTTCTTCTTCTCTTGTCATGACAGGTTATCCATATTGTTCTCTGGTATCTGGACTCCGAATGTTCGAAACATATGACAGGGAACCGCTCTCAGCTCATGAACTTTATTAGTAAATTTTTGGGTACAGTTAGATTCGAGAACGACAATATTGCAAGGATTATGGGGTATGGTGACTATCGGCTGGGAAATGTTACTATCTCAAGAGTATACTACGTCGAGGGGCTTGGACATAACTTGTTTTCTGTTGGTCAATTTTGCGACGTGGATCTGGAAGTTGCATTTCCGAAAAACACTTGCTTTACTCATAATTTAGAAGGTGTTGATCTACTTTCCGAATCCCGTGACACAAATTTAAACACAATTTCTCTTGATGACATGCTTAAAACATCTCCGATCAGTCTTATATCTAAAGCGTCAAAGACTAAGAGCCGGTTATGGCACCGTCGGTTATCACATCTCAACTTTGGTACTCCTAACAAGCTAGCTAAAGACAGTCTTGCACGAGGCATTCTAAGGCTTAAATTTCAGAAAGATCATATGTGTTCAGCATGTGCATTAGGAAAAAGCAAGAAATCTTGTCATCAACCTAAATCTAAAGACACTAACCAAGAGAAACTATATCTTTTGCATATGAATTTGTGTGGCTTGATGCGTATGGCGAGTATTAACGGGAAAAGGTATATCATAGTGATTGTCGACGATTACTCAAGATTTACTTGGGTCAGATTTTTAAGGACAAAAGATAAAGCTCCTGAAGCCATCATTAAATGCATCAAAAATATTCAAGTTTGTTTGAATGCCATAGTCCGTAAGGTTCGAACAAATAATGAAACTGAATTTATCAATTAGTCACTTTGTGAATTTTATGAAAATGTTGGCATCTCGCATCAAACATCTGTTGCCCGCACTCCTCAGCAGAACGGCGTCGTTGAAAGGCGAAACCGAACTCTTGTAGAAGCTGCTTGTACAATGTTAATATTTTTTAAAGCTCCATTACTTTTATGGGCCGGAGCAATCAATACAGCCTGTTACACCCAAAACCGTTCATTAATCCACCGTCGATACAACAAAACTCCATATGAGCTTATGCAAGATAAGAAACCGGATTTATCAATCTTTCATGTCTTTGGTGCACTCTGTTATCCTACCAATGACAATGACGACCTGGGTAAATTAGATGCAAAAGCTGACATTGGTATTTTCGTTGGTTACACGCCCGCAAAGAAAGCGTTCAGAATCTACAACAAAAGAACCC
>BQNB010084645.1:0-28690 GCA_026074375.1 Tanacetum coccineum | reverse complement strand
AAACGGGTACCCCTGAACTTTGGGAAAAATACACAATAGACCTCGCGACTTGGCTTATTTTTGGCTTATTAAAAAAATGAGATTCAGCAAAAACTTAAAACTACAAACTTGTAAAGGAGCTTATACTAAACAACTTTAACAAAGGGACTTTCTACTTTAATCCACTAGATAAGCTAAAAACTTAAGCTTTTGATTCCTGTTACAGAAACTAAAGGTTTTAAGATCTTTTTGGGTTTTGGCTTATTCCCAGCTTATTTGTGGATGAAAATGAAAAACAAAAGATGCTTATTGTAGCTTAAGATATACACTAGAAATATCTAAACGAACATTAGCTAGGTTTAAACAAATTTAAAAAGAAAAATGAAATGAAAAAGTGCTAGTTTTGACTTAAAACTGAAATAAGCTCTTTCAAATAAGCTAAATGGCTTATTTCTAATCCTTAACAGCTGAAAATTTGGGAATAAGCTGTGCTAGGGATTTACATCTAACCTAGATAAAAGGTTTTTCCAAATATCAACTAAAAATGAAAATCACAATAGAAAATAAGCTAGAATCCTAAATGCTACTATACTACTTTTGCAGGTTTGAATAAGCTATATTAACAGCTTAATAATGAAATCTAAATGACAAATTCTAAAGAACTAATGGAGTACTATAAATGTGCTTAATTCTACTTTCTAACTTCTAATGATGAATGCTTAAAAGTGAATAGAAATTTGGCTAGCAACAACAGCAGGTACTGTTGTTGCTGATGCAGTGTGCAAGGAACAAGTGTATAGGGTAAAACTCTACTTAAAACTGATTCAACTAACTCATTGCATGTACAACAATGCTTACTAACACTTAGTTACCTTCTCATTGCTTAAAATGAATTTGAATTCTAAAAACTCTTAACTCTTAAACTGCCCTGGTGCAAATGATGATCTTTTGTAATCTAAACTTTGTAATTCAACAAACTAACCTCTAAAACCTGCTCAAAGCTTGCTAAACTACCCTAACAACACTGAATGAAAAGTTTTTATATGAAAACTTTGACTTTAGAAGTCAAATACCTCTAATGCCAAACACTCCCTTATATAAAACTGTCAACTCCAAATGCATTTAAAAACTATTTCAAAGCTTAAACTATTAAAACCTTTTATCTACACTTACTGAAATAAACCTACTTAAGCTAAGTGAGCTCTAAAAGTCCTAGCTTATTAATAGGAAATGAGCACTTACTCTACTAGCTTATACCACTTTTTATGACAGTATTTAAGAACTGAAAACTAGAAATGAACATAACTAGAACAGCTTAAGGCTAAAACTCCTAGAGGCTAATGAAGTTAAATGAGACAGGATTAACATGAAAATTTAAAAGAATTAAGCAAGTTGAAATAAGCTATGAATTGGCTAGAATGAAATGTAGAAAGGTAAACCTGAATTTTGAAGATTCTTCTTCACCTAGACATCCAAGTGTAGAGTCTAGGTGATCCTAAATGGCACCTTGCCTCTAAACCAGCTTAATAAGCTAAATGAGCTTATAAGAGCTTATTACTCCTTAATCTTCCACAATGAGCTTAATTCGAATTTAAATGAACACTTTTAAACTAAATGAGCTAAAAAACAGTATTTAAAAGCTTTTACAAAGTTTTAAACTAAATTTGAGCTTATTAACAAGAATAAGCTCAAAAGAGCTTATTGAAAGCTTATTGAGTAAATTCGGCTTAATATTGAAAAACAAAGGACAAAGATACTTAAGAACTAAATTGTATTGCTCAAATTGATTTAGTACAAGCTGAATGAACAAAAGTACAAGTAATGAAAGCTTAAAAAGAAAATGCTTAAAAGAAATGCTTAGAATTAAAGGAAATACAAAACTGAAAGTTAAAACTAAAAACTCCTAACTAAAAACTACTTCTTCTGTCTTCTTCTTCCCTTTTTATAAGCTGAGCAACTTCTTTGTTGTGTTAGTTTGGTGAGAGCAAAACCAAAAACAAATCTTGACCGTCGATTTAGCCTTTTGGGAGATGGGGGATTGCCAACATGGCTGAGGGTTTTAGTGGAGGAGGGGGGAGGTGAGTATCCATGGGGTTTTTGAGGTTATAGGGTAAAAGAAGGGTTGTTAACCCGTGAGTGGGTTTTGGGTTTCAAAAGAGGCGGGAAAATTGGTTGTACAGGTTGGGGTGATAACAGGGAAAGGGTTTGGAAACTTGGCAAGGTTGGCCCCTCATGGTTATAACTTTCATTGCACCGTAGGTCCTTGTTGTTATATAACTTTTGGGGACTTGGCAAAACAAGTCCCCAAGAGTTATATAACTCTTTGCACCCCACGTCCTTGGGTGGTACAAGTTTAAGGACATGGCAGCTTTGGCCCTTGTGGTGTAACTTTGCATTTATGGCAGTTTGGCCCTTCTCTTCTCTTTTTCCTCTTTCACTTTATATATAATTTAGGGATTGACCAATTCAGTCCCCTTGAACTTATATTTCTTTGACTTGTGCCTTCGGGTTTGACTTGTGTTGACTTTGACTTTGACCAGTTGAACTTTTTCTGTTGACTTATTGACTTGATGACTTTCCGGCTTTGATTGGCTTTGTCTTTCACATCTTTTCCAATCCGAGTCCGTTTTTGTCGTTTTGGCTTTGTTTTCGTCTTTTTCCTATAGTTATCCATTCTGCATAAACACAACTTACAAAACAAGGCAAATATTTGGCATTTATGTCCGTTTGGTATTTTAGCTCGTTTTTAAAGTAAAAAGGTATGTGTAAATTAAGGCACAAACCCAAAATCCTCCATACTGAAGGTATTGCCGTGTCCTCACGCAATGCTATTGAATTAAGCATTTTACAAAATAAGAATCACAATCCCCCTCGACTAATAACTGAAAAGTAGCAAAGTGTGATCGTCAAGGGAACTAAATAATCCAAAGCTTCGACAAGTACCCGTTTTTTTCACCATTTTTTATTTGTACACTAAGTATCCCTAAATTTTTTTTGGCTTTTCCTTTTTTCTTTTCCTCGACCTAACTGTTTGACTTCTTATTTGTCTACATTTGGTATCAAGAATGAGAACGCCAATAGAATAATCTTACGGATGTCCTGACGGATAAATTCATCGCCCCCGATTTTCACTAGTTCCAAACCAAGCCAATTAAACAATCATTTTGTCAATATAAAATCCTATGATGTTAAGCACTCAAACTTATGACTTGTGAACTTTAACTCCCAACATGATATAGATTTAAAATGTGTGTACTCATTTCAACTCAACCGATAGATCAACTTGATTTTCATAGTCGTGATTAAAGATGAATCAAGACTCAAAGCAACACTTATTAGAACCTTGAAACTTGATTTTAAAGAACGAGATTTAAACTTTAGAACTTTTTGCAACATATTCAACATTATAATCATAAGTTCTTAAAGCTAGGAATGCGTTGCTTAGTTTGAACCCCTACCTCGTGGTTAACGGAGTAGGATATCACGACCAACGACCGATGTTCTTAGTTTGAAAACCCACCCCGTTGCTAGCGTAGTGGGAAATCACATCAACACCTTCTTCCTATTATGGCTAAGGATAAGTGTCTTAGTTTGAACCCTCACCTAGACCTCGCTTCCTGGTGAGATATCACAACACACCAAATCCTTAGAAGTAAAGATGTCTTAGTTTGAACCCCCACCTCGTGGTTAGCGGAGTGGGATATCACGACACATCTTTTACTTGTTATCCAACTTGTTCCATATAATCAAATGTATGCTTCATTGGCAAAATTTCAATATTCATGCATTTTTGCATTCATACTTCATTCATGCTTCTTTGGCATTTTAACTTTCGAATTATTAAGAACAGAAAAATCTCGCTTTAAAGAATCAAGTTACAAATTTGAAGCTTTTTCTAAAAACATCGATTGACTTAGTTGAACTGAATTGAGTACGTATGATTAGGTGGATTAAGAGCTAATGGGAGAAAAAGCCACAAGTTACTCATATAAGTTTTAGTTTAGCACATAAACTTATATTTAACTCTATCATTTCTTGTTCTTCACCTTATTAAAATTCGAAGCAATCGAATTCGTGAAAGCTTAGCCTACCAGTGGTAAGTTGAGGAACTAGCTAGGGCTCAACACGCCCGATCGAGTCAAAAATTATTCTCATTCTACCCATTGGGAGAGTCAAAACTGTGACAAAACACTTATTTTATTTTTGAAAATTTTTAAATTTTTTCTTTTTTTTTTTTTTTTTTTTGGTATTTTTGCAAAAATTTGGTGGTAAAAACGGGATTACGTGATAACAACGACTGCAGGCAAAAATCAAATCGAAGATTCCCCCCCATACTAGAACTAAACATCGTCCTCGATGTTTCAAAGGGGTATCTACGTAAATCTAAGGCCGTTTATGAAGTGTGCCAAAAGATAAAACGTTAGTCGATTAGATTTGGATACTGGATTCCCAAAATGAAGCTGAGGATGTGAAACTCTTGATAAAAATACAAGCACGAGAGTTCTTCACAATCCGGGCAATCCTGGACAATTAACAACACAAACACGAAACACGGGTAATGGAAGAAGCAAACCTCCATACAACAAGAAAACACTTATTCATAATACTACGATAAGCATGGGGTGCCTCCCACGAAGCGCTTGTTTAAGGTCGCTATGCTTGACCCGTCACCTGAATTTATTGGACATTTGGGAATGTTTGGAGATCCGGGACTACCAATTGTGGTACGTCCCCTCCAAAGTAGTGCTTTAAACGATGACCATTCACTTTGAAATTTGGCCCGGAGTTTTGAGATAACTCGATGGTGCCATATGGAAAAACTTGGGTTACAGTGAATGGTCCTGACCAACGGGTCTTAAGCTTGCCCGAGAAAATCTTTAATCTAGAGTTAAAGAGGAGGACTCGATCACCGACGTTGAAAACGCGGTTCTTGATCTTGGAGTCGTGAATCCTCTTTGTCTTTTCTTTATAGATCAAAGAGTTCTCATAAGCTTCATCACGGAGCTCATTAAGTTCATTCAGTTGAACTTTCCTATGGTCACCAGCGGTTTTCAGATCAAAGTTTGTATGTTTTAAGGCCCAGTAGGCCTTGTGTTCTAACTCAACTGGCAGATGGCAGGCTTTTCCGTAAACCAGCTTATATGGAGTACACCCAATGGGTGTTTTGTAAGCGGTGCGGAAAGCCCATAAAGCATCATCGAGCTTATCTGACCAAAAGGTACGGTTTTCGCCCACGGTCCTTTCAAGAATTCGTTTCAAACCACGATTGGATACCTCAACTTGTCCACTTGTTTGTGGATGATACGCGGTGGAGAGACGATGAGTGACTCCGTATTTAAGCATGACCTTTGCAAATTGGTCATTGCAAAAATGGGTTCCGCGATCACTTATGATTGCACGAGGGGCACCGAATCTGGCGAAGAGAGATTTAAGAAATTTACAAACAACTCGGGCGTCATTGGTGGGGAGCGCTTTTGCTTCAACCCATTTTGATAAATAATCAACGGCCACGAGGATGTATTTGTTGCCTTTGGATGATGGGAATGGCCCCATAAAGTCAATGCCCCAGACGTCAAAGATTTCACAAACTTGGATGGAATTTTGTGGCATCTCATCATCAGTTGTGAAATTTTCCTGGCGTGGATGAGTTGCAGTTTTGAACCAATTCATGGGCTATCCTTGTAGATTGTGGGCCCTAAAGAATCCGGAACGGAAGACTTTTCTTGCTGTGTAGTTAGGCACCGTGATGTCCACGGTAGGACCATCGTGGAAGCCATGAGGATATCATGGGCTTCTTTGCCATAAAACACAACCGTCGAATACTTGTTCTCTCGCACAGAATTTTAAACAGAAAGGGTTACTTACCGAAATAATGTCTTCACGTCTTTGAAGATTTTTCTTTTCTGTTGGGTTGAATCCTTTTATCAAGATTTTTCCCACATGGTAGTTTGCGATGTCGCAACCCTGGCGGGTAACTAGCAATCAAGAAAGCATTGAACTAAGAGTTTCAAGAGGAATCTTTTCATTTATTTCCTTTGGATCGAGTCATTCTTGTGAGGATTCTATAATCGTGATAGATGATAGGCCGCTAGGTTCTAAGCTCCTTTTGTGGTCAACAACATCAAAGTCAAACTCTTGAGGAGCAGAACCATCGCGTGCAATTGCATTAGAATCATTTTAGAAAGAGATACTTGAGGGCGTGAAATGGTCCCGTTTACACAGTGCATTTGTTCATGACAAGGTAAGATCGGAATTTTTCGTATGCGTAACTAGTAACATTTTCTTTCTCTGTCGTGGATGTAACGTGATTCCGCATCATTCATTGTTTTACCTAGCATAAATGTATTAAGGCCGGAAATGTATTCTCATGACGTTGCCCCAAGACTGCACTAAGGCGAAATCGCTTGCATCGCACAATAAGTTCAAATGTTTTTTTTTTATTATTTTTTATGTTCATTCCAGTCTGGGGCATCAGGATTGGAAGCCTTGTTAGATTCTTTTTGAGAGTGTTGAATGCTCTTCTATAATCCTTGGAGAAATAAAACGGAGTCTCTTTTCGAGCAAATGGGTAAATGGGCCGGGTCTATTTTGAGAAATTATGGTTGAATCTTCTATAATTACCGGCATGCCCATGAAAATAGGACACTTTTACTGTGTCAGGTGAGGGAGCTTTGCGATATCGTCAATCTTAGCTCGATCGACCCAAGACCCAATTTGGAGATTTTATGGTCGAGAACAATGCCTTCCTTAAACCATGACATGGCTTTTCTCCCAGTTTAGAGCTAAATTGGTGTCTTCACACGCTAAGCATCTTTTACAATGGTTAGGCATGTAGAGAAAGAACTTCCAAAACCGAAATGCCATTCCTTAAAAAATTCCATCGTTTTTATCGTCATGTCGTGGAAGATTGCCATCATTTATATCTTGGGGGAATGTGCTGGTGCATTGCAGAGGCCACAAAGGGATGCGGGACTCATAACCATGATACTGGTAGGCAAAGGTTAGTTTGGGAAGTTATTGTTGTCTTTCATGAGCATTTGGGTCGATGGGTATTTGAAAATACTGTGAAACCCATCGAGGAAAATATAATAGTGTTTCCCGCTAAGGCCTCTCGAGCATTTGGTCCATGAATGGTAGTGGAAAAAATGTCTTTTCGGGGGCCTTCACAACTTTCCGGTAGCTACTGACTACCCGCCATCCAGTAACTAATCGAGTTAGGGATCAAACTCATTTTGCTCATTCTCAACTATGTAAAACCACCTTTTTTGGTACACAGTGTACCGGGCATTACCCAGGGACTATCGAGATTAGGGTAAATTAATCCTGAGTCCATAGAAGTTTCTTTAACTCCCTTTTTTATGTCATCGTGGATTTTTGGGTTACCGTTTTCTGAGTTGACGCTGGTGTGTTGTCTCTTCCATTAGAATTGTGGTGAGTACAAAATTCCGGGTTCTACCCCTTGTTATCGGTGAATTTCCATGCGATGGCGCGCTTGTGGACTGCAACACCTTTCTCCGAGAGCAGGCTTTTTCCCAGACACTCTAATCTTTAGCAATGATGACTGGTAACTTGTTGTTACTCCTAATTGCATAGTTCGAGGTGGGGAGGTAGTCTTGAGATCGACTCGGGAGGTTCATCATCTGTGTTTCATCGCGTTTGCTTCACAAATCTTAAGTTCTTTTCTTTCCCCCAGGAAATATAATTAACTGGGTTGGGGAAGTGGTGATAAACGGGCTCACTATTTAGGATAGCTCTCGAGGTGAAGAATGTCCTTCTCAAGATTCACATTCGGATCTTTCAATCCATGATATACGAAGTATCAGAAAGTTCAGCTCATTTTCTTCAGAATGAAATCACTACCTCGAAATGGCGTGTGGTTGGAGAAGTGGTAATTCAACATATTGGTTCAAAATAAGGTGTGGTATTTCCATTTGCTGTTCAATTCTGAGAAACCTAAAATCTCTTGAGTATTTTCCTCACAAGCTATATCAATAACGACCTTGTTAATGATGGTCATAAGACATTTGTAGGTGATAATTTTCGTATCACTCTACTTTGATGTCACGGATTTGTCATCATGTCTTAAGGTCATCTCTGCTCCACGTGAACATCGATCAAGGCTTTTCGTGCGTATCTTAAATTGGTCTTCCTACAAATCATCGGGACTCTAGGGTCGGCTCTTAGTTAAATACCACACAAATCGGCTGGAATGTAGAAGGTTTCCAACCTTCACAAAACATTTTCGGCTATGCTTGTGGAGTGGAAGTGATTCGGTGGCTAACTCGAGTATCATTCTTAGTAAAAAAAATTTGGTTAGTCTTGGAGAGTAAGCTTTTCAAAAACTGAGAGTGCATTAGATTGATGCTTGCACCGAGACTCGGCAGGGCACAAACATCATCAATCTGGAAAAATCATACAGGTATCAGAATATCTACCGGGCCTTCCTAATTTTTCGGGGAATTGTCTTGAGGATGACTGCGAGGAATTTTCATTAAACGGTGTTTTTGGTTAAATTCCAAGATCTTGTCTTTTGTTGTTCAAAAGTTTTTGAACTCGGTTGCAAAACTTAGGCTTGTGAAGGAGCAGCATCCGCGAAGCTTAGCTTCGAAGTGGAGATTCGAAAAAATTTCCATAAATTTCAAAGCTAAAGGTCGTGCTTTTCGCAGGACTTTTTCTTGGTTACCCTAGATGGATATGGTAAGTGTTTTGGCTCAGGATGGACAAACTGGTTTCAATCAACTTGGACTATCGGCGGTTCGGTCGTCTTGGTACTTCGTTAGGACCGGAACCGTGGCTTGTTACCTCGGTTTCAACTTCCACCTCCGGAGGTGGAGTTTGAGGTCCTCATTTGAAATTAGCTTATGGTTGGTGGATTGCTTTCAATTCACCCTTGGGGTAGCAACGTGTTGCTTAGGAGAGATACCCGGATTTGAAGTAGAAGCTTGGTTGGAATCACGATTTGGTAAGCATGTCAGGTATGTTGGTCATTTTGGTTTGACATGTTTTGCGATAACTGCATCATTAGGTTGACATAGCTCTCAAAATCGTTTTTTTGACACAACGAAGCTTGTGAGCTGGAAGCTTGGTAAGTTGGGTGTTGATTAACGGGGGTTGATACATTGGGGCTTGTTGTTAAACTTGGGGTCGTTGGATTTGACCCTGGTTTTAGCCAATTCACGATTGTGGTGTTTGGTTCCAAACTGATTTTGATTGAGGCTTGGTTTGTTAGTGATGCATAGGAGGAAAACAGGGTGGTCTCGATTTGGTTGGCCATTGGTGGCGGAAGCGTAACCGGAATTTACTTGGTGAATTTTGCTGCGGCAGCTTGCGAGACGTATCTTGGATGATATCTTTTCCGGGGTATTTTTTTTTTTTTATATTGTTGCCATTGGTAGTGCGGACAAGTACAGATATGATGTGGGAAACACCGCAGGTAACATAACTTTGCTTCTCAACGCTTTTACGGGCGCCGGGAGCGGGAATGGAGATGTTTGCTTGTCGAGAAAGTAAAAGCTCTAACCTATCTTTCATTCAGCACATCGGGGAGATACACCGGAGGTGCGAAGCGCTTTGTACTCACTTTAGCAACTAATTGCTTTGCTTCGGGGAGTTACGAACTTTGGACTTGCTTTCGATGATGCTTGAGGCAATCAGAGGGCCTTTTGTCCAAAAGTGCCATCTGCGGCGGAGTTCAAAGAGTCTTATTTAATCATTTAAGGTCATTGTTAAATGTATCAGTTGGTGAAGCTCGAGAATCCATGATGTGGACATGCTCGGAGAAGATCTTTGAATCGATCCCCAAGCTCACCTAAAGACTCATCAAACCTTTGTTTGAAATTGGTAATTTCATCCTTCCGAAGTTTTACGTTTTAGAAGGTGGGATAAACTGGTTGATGGATTTAGCAAAACGAGGGTTCATCATGTTTTGATCTGATCGAGGGGTTCTTTCTCAAGTCCGCCATATCGGGCTCGCCCCTCGAGAGAGAAAGGAAAAAAGCATCAATTTAATAGATGTGGTCGGGACATTAGGATACCTAAAGTAGAGGTGATTTTATGAAGTAACGGATGTGGGAAGTGGGTCCTCTTTTTCATGTCGAGAAACTGCTTGTTCTGGACAAGAGTTAGCAACCATGCTTGATCATCAAAATTTGTGCTTCGATTTCAGAACATACAATTGCGTCCTCGTATCCCTCGTGTGGGTGCCTGGTGCAATTTCTGCCATAGTACGATTATCAAGCATCGACGTACTATGGGATTGTCCAACAAGAGTTGTTGATGTCGTTGTTGTTAGTAGATCGAGAGCTTGAGAACGCGTGCGCATGCACTAAATAGAGAACAGAAGAGTATTTTTGGTTGTTTAGTTTATTCACAATCTTTTGTAAACGGTCAGGTACCTAAAACTAGACATTGAATCCAAATAATCAGAATACTTCACGTAAGTCAAAACAGCAATACAATACAGGTGAGCGGAGGTGTAGGAATAGGCGAAGGCTTATTCTCCTTTGGTACGTAGTTCTTGGAACAACCTCATGTATACCATTTATGTTTGTATTTCTTTTTTAGATGAGACGTTCCTTGTAAACGACACAATTGGTAATTTTATATTCTTTGATTTCGAGTTGGGACTATTGTATTGTTCCACACGTTAGAACATTTGATAAAATTGGGAGTTTTATTTTATTTATTTAATTTTTTTGATGGAAAATTTATTATATTTTTGATTTTTTTCTTTGGGTTTTGTATGTAATTATACTAAAATTTTTTTTTTTTTTTTTTTTTTTTTAGATATTTTTGTACTTTTTATGTTTTTATAGAAGAAAAATATTCAAAGATTGTTAAACACAAATTTTAAACGTAACAGATATTCTTGATAAGCCTCCCGGCAGCAGGGCGCCTATTGTTGTAACTCGCTGGTTTACACTTTTTATTTTATTATAAACATAAACATGTATCAAATTTTTCTCATGGTATCTGGAACCACAAAATCAAAGAAACGGTAGAAGAGTAGAGAGTTCCGGGTCGTTTAGGTACCACGAGGCTCGAGATGGAAAATCCGCAAGACGATTTGATTTGTGGTTTGAATGTACGCACAAGGAATGATTTGGCACAGAATGATAAAAATAAGCAAAAGCACATAAAATAGCAAAGAGATATAGTGGAACAAGGAACAAAATGAAAGAAAATACACTTAAAACTTTTACACTAAGCACAAATAGCCTCAAATAAACTCTAGACAGTCAAATAAGCTAATTGAATCTAAATAAGCAAATTAAGCATGCCGTTAAGTAATATTAAACATGAGAAACAACTACAGTTCTAAAACAGTACTAACAGTTTAATTCAGTAATAATTTGGAGTTAGTACTGTAGGCTAAAGTTAGTACTGTTCAAGCTTATGGTTAGTACCTGCTAGGCTAACAAGACTTAATAGAAATAATATAATAAGGCAATCAAGCTAAAACTGAAGTTCACCTAACCTTAATAAGCATTAGTAATTGGAATAAAAACTAGATTAAACTAAAATGATAAGATATAGCTAAAAAAAACTAAAACCTGTATAAAAGTTTTGAATACTTTGAAAAGGGAATATTATAATGCTTAATAAAGATTACCCTGAAGAAAGTAAAGGAAAATGATTTATATACTCTAACAAAGCTTAAGGAAATCCTTTATAAGCAGAGATGATTAGCTTGATAAGCTAAAATAACTACCTGTATTAACTGATATAACTACCAGTTTTTACTTGGAGTTAATACTGCTCAGTGTTGAGTTAATATGTTCCCCAAAAAATCAAATTGCTGTACCTAATTGGAGTTGAGTACTGCTGGTTTCATTTATTCAAAACAGTCCTTAACATTTCCAAAAATCATTTTTTATTCAATATATTAAAAAAAGATTTCAAATAACATGAGTAAACCACTTATAAGCAATTTTAATCAATAATAGCACTTAACTTATGCATGAATTAGTCTAGCAGTCATTAAACTTAAAATACCAAAGTTGTATCAATGAACTGGGACTAGTACTAACTAAGAACCTGCAAATAAGAAATGTAAGAAAAAGAGAGACTCTTTACAACAAAACCCATGCTCAAACAGGGTCAACTCAGGAATTACAAGACTATAGCTTTGTAGAAACAAGCTAGATGATGAGTTCCATAAGCACTTTCAAGAACTGGCTTAATCATCCATAATCATAAAGTTGTGGTATATTTTGAGAGTGAAGTCTTGTGAATTTCTCTTAACTACTTAACTTTTTATTGTTAATTTAAGGAAACTCAGCTTATAAGTAAGCTTTGGTGAGAGCTTTATCCGTACACACACCACCATATGGATTAAGAAACTTAACACTAGTATTGTAAAATCGATTAAAGAAACTCAAATTTGCATTAAACTTGAAAGTGTTACAAAGCTGAAAGTAAAAGTTGTAAATGACTTAAAAATTAAGCTAAGATTAAAAACTGAAATTAATTAAAAACTAACTAACTCCTTCTCAAAGGCTTACAAAAGCTCTATTTATAGCCCAAGTCTTCGATCTTCAGCTTGTGCTTCTTTGGAGAGATAAAAACAAGTGTGCTTGTTGTGTGAGGAGATTCTTAAGCAAATCCCAGCCTTTGATTTCTTTTGAGCTTCTTTAGAGACAATCTCAGCCATCGAAGATACTTTGGGAAGGTGAGAGTTGCAACATTGCTTTTATACAACTGGGGGGGGGGGTGAGTGTAGTAGGGTGGATGAAATGATTTTGGCTAGGGAGAGAAGTGGTTTTGCAGAGTGGAGAAGGATATTCATGGGGGGAACAAAAAACACCATACCCAGTTTATTTCGTATAACTGGTGGCTTTTTTTTTTTTTTTTCTTTTTTTTGGTACGGTTGGCTGGCTCGGGAAATGTTGGCTTCATTGGGGTAAGGTCAAGTTCGGCTAAGTTTGGTCCCCTAAAGTTGTTTTTACCTTATCTAATGTACTATCTGCCAGGTTGGCGGTTTTTGGACCCTTGTTCTTTTTATCTTTTGTGATTATCAACTTTTAGAGCTTGGCAGTTTTAGCCCCTCACGTTTGTTATTTTCTTTTATGCGCGATGACTTTAGACGTTTGTTTGACTTGGTCCTTTCCTTCCCGTGCTTTGATCTGGATTTGTTTGTTTTTCGGCTTTCTTTTTGCTCCTTTTCTTGATATCCGGTTTTCCTTGCACAATTCAAATAGCAAACAACAATACATTGTATTTTTGGTATGTTTTTTTGTCATTTAAGTCCGTTTATAGTGAAAAGGTATGTGTTATAAAGCACATACAATAGTGTTTAGCACCATTACCTTGAGTATGTGTAAGTTTCACACTTCATAAGCAGTATTATCTGCTTTATTTGTGTTGTTGGTGCTGTTAGTGCTGTTGGATACAAAAGCCACATTTTGTGGATTTTAACTTGTGCTTGCTGATCCTGTAAGTTCGTGTTCATATATCTTTAAGTTGTTATACAAGTTATCCAAACTGATGGTTTCTATTTCCACCTTGTTCCTCCAGATTAAAGCATGAGTCTTCCATTTCAGATGGAAAATTCTCAACAGCATTAAGGTTCTTATCTTCGTGTAATCATCACTCCTTGGATCTCAACTTTTCTAATATGTTTTTGTAACCTATCAAAGGTTTGATCATTGTTTTTGCAACTTAATGTGCAAAGTTCTCATATTGTTTCTTGAGAAGTGTCCTTTGAACTGTAACATCCGGCAATTTTTGGAATTTTAAATTACTATTTTTACCCTTTTGACATTTTGGGTCTGACTTGACTTTTTTGACCTTTTCGGTCTCTTTTATTTCTAATAAAATAGCGATTTACGAGGTGAACCGTTAACATTTTTGAATACATATCTTTAAATAATAAATCTTTTTTATTATTTACATCTTCTCCATGTTGAAAGTATATTTTTAAGTTATTTGATGTGAAAAAACGAATAAAGATATAGTAATTCTTAAGGTGACTCTATCAAATGATCCCACTATATCACGTTTTCACGACTCGGACTCCTAATCAATTGGATGTTAAACGACATTTCGGACAAACTTTTAGTTTTGCCCTGGAGACCAGGAAACAAAAAAAAAATGAACGAAAATACTGCAAGGATAGTTCGAAACAAGAATCACATGCTACCGACAGGAAAATAATTAACTTATATGTTAATTATCTACTTTTTATTAAATAAAAAAATATTCAAGTAAAAGATCATATTTAGTTATTTTTAATTATATTTAATTAACACTTTTATTAAATTATATTTAGTTATTTTTAATTAGTTATCATTTTATTCTAGTAAGTTTATTAACGACGCAAATATTCAAGTAAAAGATCATTTACTGGAAAAAGTTTTTATCAGTAAGATACAAATATAAATAATAAAAGTTTAAATATAATTTTATTAAACGTTTTATCTAAAAAATTAGTCGAGTAAATACTCGTTTTTATGGGGAAAAATTATTTGAAACGAAATTCGGCGCACGTTTCGTGTTATGGAATCATCTTCATTAACGAGTCCAACAGATAGTCCCGAACCATTATATTAACAAATTCTCACTTCTTGGTCCTGTGGTACGATTTACAGAATGAACCCTTAATGTATTTTGGACTTGTCAGATTTTTTATATAACTTTTGAATTATATAACTAAATTTATAACAAATTTTCTCATTTTTCTTCTTATAAATATCACACACTTCTCTCTCTCTCCCCCAATTTTTTGGCGACCACCACCGGCCGGATTCCGGCCAACCCACCTCCGTCTGCCACTTTTTAGCGGCCATCTATTTGCGCGTTCTCATGCGTGGGTGACACTCAAAAATTATAAAAAGGTCAGTTCCCCCACGATCTATCCGATCCCCACCACAACGGCCTCTTGGCTGGCCCAACTCGTCACCATATCGATCGTCATCCATCACCACCACCGTCGACTCAAAAACACATTTCTACCACCACGGCCACACCAGCACCTCCAAGGCGTGCGTTGTGTTTAGTATCAGCCACCAACAACGGGTGCGTTGTGTTTGAAAAAAAAATAAAAACGAACACAGGGTGCTGGGTGGGTTATAAAACCCAGTTTAGGATGCGTCTTGGTTTTTTTATTAACAAACGGAAAGGGATCTGCTTTTGGTTCTGTTCTCCAAAGCAAACCCAGGGTTGCGTTGGGTTTATGGTAGCAACGAAAGGGATAATGCGTTGGTTTGACTGATGCTCCTATAGGTGCGTTTCGTTTTGCTATAAACCCAATCAGGGTTTTGCGTTTGTTGTTATCTAAAGCACCAAGAGTGTGTTGGGATCTTGGTTTAACAATCCAGGTTGCGTTTTTGGTTTTTAATACCCACCCAAGGGTGCATTTGGGTTGATTGTATCAGCCACAAGGGGTGTTTGTTTCTTGGTTTTGGCAGCTTGTAGGGTGCGTTTTGGCATTAACATAAGCAATGGAGGGTGTGTTTGGATTGAGTTAAGCACAAGGGTGATTTTAGTTGTGATAGATACACCAAAATAGGTGCGTTTAGTTTGACAAAATTCAAATAAGGGTGAGTTTGGCCTGCGCAGATCACAGGTAGGGTTGCGTTTATGGTAGGCCGAAAAAACCGAATAGGGTGTGGGGTTTGGCGTATAGCAGCAGCCGCTAAAGGTGCCTTGGTTGGTCTGTTTGTTATGAGCACCTCAAGGGTTTTGCAGTTTGGCTGTTTGGGTTGTTGTTCACAGGATTTGGGGCGCGTTTTTGGTTTCATAGAGCACAAGGGGGTGTGTTTGGATTGGCTGGTTAAAGCACCATAGGATGAGTGTTGGGTTGGTTTGTTGTTTAACAGCTGAGGATGAATTGCGTTTGGATAAGCTGGTAAACCATTAGGGTGAGTTGGGTTTATATAAATCAATTAAAAAATAATTAATAAGATTATATCGTGATTATATAAATATTTTAAATATTTATATATATATATATATAATATATATATATATTTTATATTTATATTTATAATATATATTATTAAAACGAATTAATGGTGGTTTAAATGGTTAAATAATGTATTATTTAGTTTTTTAGTTAGTTTAATAATATATATATATAGTATATATATATTTATATATATTACAGTAATTTATATATATATTATATATAGTTTATCTATACATATACATATAGATTATATTATTACATAAATACAAAACCAGATAAATTGGTGGTTTAAATGGTTAAATAAACGTAATAATTATTATTTTGTTTAGTTAGATATAAATATACAAAAAAATATATATAAATATTTAAAACACAAGGATATTGCAACACGGTTTGATTGAAAATGGAAAAAGATTGAGTTTTGATAAATATGGGAAACGTAGTATAATCGAAAAGGTCATTTCTAAAAATTACTAAACTTAGCAATTTTCATTAAAATTCCTATTATTTTAGAAATCTGATAAAGGAACGAAGTTATATAATCATAACTTTAGTAAAAGCTTTAAAAACATAGTTTACATAATTCGTAACTTAAAAACGTGCGTTTATTATTATGTAAGGACATTTTAATATTTTAACTGGTGATTTCCAAAAACGTGTCGAATTATATTATTACAATTATTTTCTCACGTTCCTTATATAATACCTGCAAAGTATTATATACTTCACATTAATCTTTGGATTGTTTATCTTGGTTATATAATTCACGGTATAAGTTATATAATTGTTTATTTTTCATGTGTAATATATACGGAATATATTACATACTTTGCGTTACTTTTCGATTTATTTTATTTAACCAACCACCAAACTATTACAACTTTAAATCTAAATCTTTTATCAACGTGTCGCGTTGATGCAACCATTCATCGGGAAACCCAAATACATTATCCTAGGCTAGTGGATCTTAGCCGTTAAGATTAGTTGCAACTTCTTGATCGAGCCGCTCGTCTTCCGTTCGTGTTGTGCATATTAGATGCCTATCTGCCAACCGTTCTACAACATCAATGTGAGTTTATAGCCCCCCTGTTTTTACTGGTTTTACATATATTTTTGGGGTGAGAACATGCTTGTTTACAAATGCATTTACATGGTTGATTACAAATTGGTTTACATATTTATTTATATATCTCGCGATGAGATACAATACTTGGTTTAATTTTTGGGCGTGAACACTCGCTATAACTTGGTTATACACTCATATGCATATCTCACGGTGAGATACAACATTGGTTTTTAATTATGGATGCAACAACTATACTTTTACTCGAATGATTATGGATTTAGCTTAGGGTTGCATGACTGTAAATCACTTGGGCGGAGTGAGCTGGCGATGTTATGAAATAGATCTATTCGGGAATGACAATCCCCGTTCGGGTGATTAGCTATCACTGGGCAAACGAACATTATAACATGTCGGAACACGATTGATTGAGTCTTTCGGGCCAACAATTACATACACATGAATACTTTTAGAAATGTCTAGGTGTTCTTGGAGGGGACACCTATGATGGGTTACAATTATTTTTATATATACCGGGTGTTCTTAGAGGGAACACCTTTGATGGGTACACATTTATGTGCCTTGAATAAAGTGGCATACATACAAGTCTACGTCGCAGTTTCATGAACTATTGATAATTTGTAATCATTGTTTTATACCTCACATGATATTTACGTGTCTTGAATAAAGTGGCAAATACATACTTGAAACATTTCGTGATATTTTCAATTATCATGCATACTTTGAACGATTGCGGGTTCAACGTTCATACGTACATTTTTGTGACTATTTGGGGATTGA
The DNA here is from genome assembly GCA_026074375.1 of Tanacetum coccineum. Lineage (NCBI taxonomy): Eukaryota > Viridiplantae > Streptophyta > Magnoliopsida > Asterales > Asteraceae > Tanacetum > Tanacetum coccineum. Next base: position 10,940 of record BQNB010084645.1, on the reverse strand, counting down.
AATGGTCATGCATACTTTACAACTAATTGATTTCTAAAATTATACATTACATTTTGGAAGGACATTTAAGAATTTAAATTGTATACACACTTTACAGAACTTTGATAATATTTGTGTATACAAAATCCTATGAATCAACCAAAATAATGTTGCGCTTTTAACATGTTTTTCTAGGTGCAATAAATGCTTGGCCTTACTCTTGATGTGCATGGTGTCTAAATTGACAAGATTTCATTTATGGATTTTTACTTATATTCAGATGATCAAATTTATTGGGATGTTTTCAAGCTACTTTCATTGTGATGAATTATGGGGCAAATTGTTATATCAATTTCAAGGGAAATTCACGAGATTACTTTTCAAATGACATATTTAGAGGTTGTTCTCTTGTATCTAGTGCTATGTATTATGAAGTAACGCCCCCGGACACATTTCCGCTACGACATAATTTTAGGGGTGTTACATGATCTCTTCTTGGCTCTAGACTCGATTTGTGCACTTTGGTTTTAGTAGTCAGAGGCTGGAGCAGACTGCCACCTATTCAATATCAACAATCTAGGGGAGTGAGAGGTCAATAGATTATCATGTGAATCTCCGTGACAAATAAGACAAGTTTTTTTGAGAGGAAATCGAATGTGGATAGGATGTGCATTGCATCACTGGGGTCCATGACGGACTTTCTTCAATACCAACAATCATCTTTGTGATTTTGATAGATTATGTATTGACTCGGTTTTTGCCTAAGTTGTATGGAGGGCTGCTTTGTTTTCACCCTTTATCCATACATTTATTTTTCATTCTTCAACCCTTTCAATGCTTACCAAGACGTCATTACTAACACCTTGTTATGATTGTTCCAGTGTTAGCTCAATCTTAGTCGGCATTATTCCCTTATTCTTATTCATCTCCAATCAATACCTGGGATTGCTATTTCCTAACTTGGTTATCCTTTGGTTAGATCCTCGTTCTGGTTGGATTATTGGACTACTATACTAACCTTAACCCACTTAGACTCATTCTGACGTCGTGGATTAATTGGTGTTGGGTATAGAGACGATACCATAAAACAGTTGATACATCCATTTTGAATACTCCCCCTACACATTGTGCCTCTGAGATACGAAATTGTTTGCACATGAAGGAAATAGTTGCATTGAGTCCTTCCTAAAGATCACATTCTTCTATATCACATTTTAATCATATTTTCTCCCCTTATTTTAAATAATAAAACATTTAGTATTTGAAATACCAATTGATTAAAATTTATGACATGAAAAGTTCCTAAGGGAAATTACTACCAAGATATTGCATGAATTCATTTTCTGATAGCTCCCCTTTAACACAGTATGTGGGATACCATTAATTGTTGATTCCACTTGAATGGATCTTGAATTCCTTAGCTTGTATAAGGTTTAGTTATGAAAGATAAATCCTACACAACTTTGATAGAAACTTTGTAAAATATATCAAAGATTATACGGAATCTAATCTTTGATCAATAAGAAGAATATGCAATAGAACAGTTATTTAATGTACACACAGACTTAACAAACAAAGCTTCACATATATTAATACGAATACTTCTAATAGTATTAGGGTTACAAAAACCTTAAGCTACGAATTCTAAATGACAATGGTATATTAATGAATATAAATATCATGCCCCCTACTCGCGCCCGCTCTTTTATACACAAGGAGTCCTAGTCGATTTACACATTATTCCTAAAATTAGAATATCTCAAAGATTATATTATAATACAATTTATCAACTAAGTAATCTTGATTCCAATTAATCTTAATCCTTTTCTATGAGCAGTCTTTATTCTTCTCTGATAGTAGAAAATCTTCTCAGCAGTCTTATCTTTTCAGCAGTAGTAACTTTGTACTATTGCCACAATTAACTTCTGAACACTTAATAGTTAACTTTATACACCAGCAGCATTAACTGTGTACAAGCAGTAGTAACTACTTAGAATATTTTCTTCAATCTTCTCCAGCAGTACTAAATTTACTCTAGCAGTACTAACATATACTAGTAGTAGTAACTAGCAGTACTAAGTTACACTAGCAGTACTAAGTTACACTAGCATATTTTTCATTAAAGTTAATGAACAACACTAACTTTAGCTCAGCAGCAGTAACACAAACCTTAGCAGCAGTAACTCTAAGATCATCAAGAAGTTTTTTAATCCCAACAATCATCCCCTAAACTTGATATTTATCTTTAAAATCATCAAGTTTTTTCATTAAAAGCTTCATTAATCATCAGGAGAATGCTTCCAAACACTTCATTGATTCTTGAGTTGTTTTGTGATGAGCTTAAGAAGCTGATAACACATTTCATTCCAATGATCAGCTTGAAGCTTCTTGTTCAGCATATCTGTAATTGTAGCAGGTGTAAGGGGATATCTCTTTTCTACCCACTTGAATATTACACATGTAGCATCCCTCAATGAATGAATCTACAGGAATCATATAACTTTTTTTTTTTTTTTTTTTTTTTTTTTTTTTTTTTTTTAATCCATACTTTGTACATCTGTTGATTTTTCACATATTGATCTTTTAACATCTGGAGCAACATTGTCTTCAATCTCCATATAAAATAAATCCAAATCCTTACTGGTTTGTTGATCCATATTTAGTTTTACAGATTGTATAAATCTTCCAAAATCTTCATGTCAAAATTTAAGCATTAGACTGAAGGACCTGTAATTTTGAACTTCATCAGCTCTTTCATTATATGATAGTAGATGTTCTTTCCTTCTTTATGGATCTTTTAGTCAACAATAGTTGGAGGCTTAATAGCTAAAGGAATAGCACAATTGCAACCTTTCTTATTGGATGACTTGCATTAGATTTTAAGCTCTACTGTTCTTATCTCATCAACCTTCTATTTCTTAATATTTCTTGTTTAGACTTCACTCTTCATGTTCTCTTTGAACTGCTCTCTTGTGCTATCTCTTGCTTTCAACTTTCTTTGAACTTCCTTCAACCAACTCATTTTTGTAGTCATTAAGGTATTCACCCTTTTCATTGCTTTGTCAAACAATTCTTGAATATTTGCAAAAGACTTGCTCTTTAAATCTTTGGGCTTCCATCCTTCCATGTTTTTCAAATAAGTACACATGATACTCCTTTGTTAAACTCTTGTTAGTGGTTTGTTCCTCTTTTCTTTTTTTTTTTTTTTTTTATCTTTTTTTTTTTTCTTTTTTTTTTTTTTTCTTTTTTTTTTTTTTTTTTTTTTTTTTTTCTCATGCCCCTTTCTTGCTACCAAAGTGCTTTCTTCTTTTCTCAAAACTTGGTTGAAATAATATATCCCTTTCTTCATGTAACTCTTCTTGTTCTCTTGCTTGCAATCTTTCAGCCAATAAGCAATTAATATCAATCTTAGCCTGAATATCATCCTATGTTTCTTTCAAGGCAATGTTGACTTTTGCTTCTTTCTCAGCTTTCTCTCTTTCAATCCTTTCTTGTTCATTAAATCCGGCTTGTAATTTGACACTCCTCATCAGCTTGAGTAGAATCTTTCTTTGACAATTTTTCACATGTTCAGGTTCAATCATTTTTGCTTTAACTTGTCTGAATTTTTGCTGTGATGGTTGTAGTGAAGGAAATGTTGGAGTAGTGCTTGTCTTTTCATGAATAACAAGCCCTTTAGCCTTGGGTCTTGTGCTAGCAGCTATTGTAGGTTTAGCACTCTCTTCAATCTGCAGTGCTTGAGCCATAGTAATTTAACATAGTTATTGAGCCAGCACTAATGCGAATTGTACTGGACAGTATACTGTTAGTAGCAGCAGTACTATCTTGAGCAGCATCATCTTTCTTACTATCAGGAACTCCTTGTTCTGCAACAAATACTTCTTCACCAGCAAGATCACTTACATTAAACATTATATCATCACAGGCTCTCTTAGAAGTTTCATCAACCAATGTATCTCTGCCATCATTTATCATGTTATCACTTTTCCTCTCCTTGGATGCATACTCCTGATCACCCAAACTAGCTTCGTCAGAGGAAACTATTCTTGCAGATCTACCAACCTTGTATAATCTTTTGAGCTTGTGAGTTCTTGACCCTCCTTTTTTCTCTAACTTTTTGACTCTCAGTTTCAAACTTGTAATTTCCTGTGCTTGACAGTCTTTGAGTTCTCTAGGTCAAGATCTCTTTGTTTGCAATCTTGGCTATAAAATTCCATCAATTCTCTGCAAGTTTTAGATTATCTCACCACTTTAAAGTGTGTTACCTCTTGCGAGCAGTGGATCATTGAAAAGTTTAGATACATTCTCAGACTTAGTCTGAGCCAATTGTATCCCTCATGCGTTTCTTAGAACTTGGGACCACACAAACCTGAACTAGTCCTAAGGAACTTGATTTATTAGTGTTGTTAGATTGGGTCTTATTGATGTTACCACTATCCTGCTCTACATCTAAGCCAGTAGCAGTAGTGGCAGCCCTCACCAAACTATCATCCATCTCCTCATAGACAGCCTCATATGCAATATTGTTTGTAGGACTACTAGGCTGAGGTACCTCAGTGTCCTTTCTCTTTGGCTTTCTTGATCTTTGTTTCTTTTGAGGTTGAGATGTTGATGGTTGAATGGGTGTGTGATGGGGATCAGTGGGTATTGCTAAACCTTCACCCATTTCTTCTTGAGCTTGTATTACCATTGTTGGAAATAAGGGTGTTTCCCTTCCTGAAAAACCTTTTTCTACCCTCTTCATATTTCTAAAGATCTTCTTAGTGTGACAAGGTACATCATAAATTCTCTTATGACTTTGCATCCCTTCAAGTTGTTTATCTAAAAAGACTTGCACAAACCTTAGATAGATCAAGAATTTACCAGCATTATCCAAGTTCTTGACCATACTTTTAAATATGTGCTTTGAAAAGTTAAACTTCTAGTTTGTAGCTAAGTAGATAATTACAGATGCCATAGTGATACTAAACTCATTCCATACAGTAGTCTTAGCACTTAGACATTGTAGAACAGTATGAATAAGGAATTTCCATTGTGGGGAGAAGAATGCCTTATAAAATGTAAGCTTCTGTGAAAGTTTTTCATACCCTATTCTTGTAAGTTCTTCAAAAATGGTAGCATTAGGCAAGCAATCCATACCTTCCTCATCATCTAGTTGAAGGTCACGTGTAACAGATGCTTCAGTAACAATTACCTTCTTCCCATCCACTAGGGCTTGTAACTGTACTTCCCCTTTGATAGTTTTCGCCTTGACAATATCCCAGAATTGTTCAATAGATGAAGTATAGATTGTAGTATTGATCGTTAGTGCATATCTTATAGGATTTGCATTCAAAAAATCCACTATCTGCTCAAACCCTTCACTTTCAGCGGGTTTAGCCAAAAACGCGACTAAATTGTCAGTATCAGCAATTCTGTAGGGTCGTCATTTGTTGGGTTTTGATGAAGAATGATGCAATTAAGTTAGGTTTGTGATTAGAGAGATATATGATTGAATGAATCGATTAAATGAGTTGAATGAAACCCTTAATTGAAGTTTTATGGAAACTACCCTCAACAAATTAACGTTCACAGAGTTGTAAGTTATGACTAACAGCACGTTAGTAAGTTTATTGCTTAACAGCATTAACTGTTCCCCAGCAGAGTAAGTTTATGCTAGCACATTAACTTTCCCCAGCAGCAGTAAGTTTATACATAGCAGCATTAACTTTGAATCACCAGCAATAACTACAATTCCATTCTAAACAGCTTTTCCATCATCAATTAACTTTTAGCTACACAAAACTCGTCTGTTGTTTTTGATTTTCATCTCAATTCTTATTAATCACCAAAAACTCTTTGTCTGTTTTTATTCCACACATCTCTCTTTCTGTTTTTATTCTCACCAACTCTCTCAATTATTTTTCTCACCAAATCACTCTGTCTGTTTTTACACATCTCACTTTCTGTTTTTATCTCACAACTCTCTCAATTCTTTTTCTCATCATTTTTTAGAATGTTAATTATACAGCAGTATTTAAGTATAAACTAACAGACATTAACTTCAGCAGTATTAAGTATAACTGGCGCACTAATTATATCTTACGCAAAAAATTTTAATGAATGAATAACCGTACTAACTTATACAAAACTCTACAAAACATAAAGAGATAAAAGATTTTAAGGATTTAGCATTCCAATACTAGCAATCAAATATTGAAACCTACTTACATCAAAAGCTTTTGTAAGTAAATCTGCAACATTCTTGTCAGTATGGATTTTAACCATTTGAATCAACTTCTTTTCATTGCAATCCCTAATAAAGTAATGTCTAATCTCTATATGCTTTGTTTTTTAATAAACATGGATTTTTTAATGAGAAATAGTACTGTTATTATCAATAAAGATCTTGGTATGCAAGAAATTGTACCCATAATCAAGTAATTGATTCTGAATCCAAAGCACTTGTCACAACACTTTGGAGCAAGCTACATATCAGCCTTTGTTGTGGAATAGAACCACTACGTCTATTTCCTGCACTGCCATGAAATTAATCTACACCCAAAGAATTGACAACCTCTTGTTGTGGACTTCCTATCCAAGCTTGCTACAGCATAATCACTATCAGTGTATGCTACCAAATCAAAAGGTGAATTTTTTGGATACCAAAGGCCCAATTTTGTGCGCTTTAGTATCTAAAAATCTTTTCACGCATGAAGATGTGACACTTTTGGATTGACTTGGATTATTGACAGGCATACATGCAAAATATTATCAGTTATTGAAGAAGTAAAATACATTCAACTGATACCAATCATTGAATTCCTGCATTAAACGAACTACTACTTTTCACCATCTTTATCCTTGAGCAAGGCTTTTGAGATTACATAGGTGTGCTTGCTTGGTTTGACATCAGTGAAACCAAATTTTTTCAAACTCTCACGTCATTACTTGTCTTGATTGATAAAAAATCACATACTCTTCTGCTTACTTACAGTCCTAAGAAGAATTGTGAGTTCAACCATAGAACTCCTTTGAAATTTTATGATCATCTCTTCTCCTCTCAAACTCTGCATATGAATCTTTGTAGATCCAAACAATAGATCATTTCTACATACACTTTGAACTAACATAATAATCACTTTGTCTTATAATAACAAAAGTCTTAGTCTATCATTTCCTCTCTTGAAACCCAGTTGTCCAAAATAAGTTGACAAGCGTTTCATACCAACGCTCTGGGAGTTTGATGCAGTCCATAAAGTGCCTTTTTATTACTTTGTATTTACTGTTAGGAAGTCTGAATCTTCCAAATCTAGTGGTGGACAAACATAGACTTCCTCTTCAATCTACCAATAAGACAACATCTGGAATCCATCTTGGTACACCACAAAGTCTTTAAATGATATGCAGGGTCTAAAAAGCATAAATTGCTTTAATTTGAGCTACAGGGGCAAAGACTTCATCATAGTCAATCCCTTCTTCTTGTGCTAGTACCTTGAGCAACTATCTTGCTTCTATTTTTTTAATCATAATTCCCCTTTCATTCCTTCTTATTTTTGAATGACCCATTTAGGGCCAATAGCCCTTTTTTGCCATATGGTCAAACTCCAGTAATAGTCTAAACTTCTATGTAACTTGAATTGTAAAGCTCTTCCTGCAGTAGCCTTCTATCCCAGCTTGGATCCTTTAATGCATGAATTACCTTTTTGGTTTTTCTTGTGATAAAAAGCAAGCAAACAAGCAATTTGAAAGTCTTATGGTTTTTTCTTGCTTAACTAAACTAAACAAACCCATGTTCTTCCCAAATTCTTTGTCAATTCTTCTTGTTTGAGGCGTAAGAATTTCAAGTCTAAATATTCTTGTTCAACTGGATGATCTTTGTGTATTCTGGTAGTTGGAATAGGACTGACAGGCATAAATGTATTCAAATTGTTCGATGTCAGCCTTTCGAGTCCTTTGCAACCACATCTTCATATCATCTGAATAGACAATTATCTTCCATTGAAGCAGACTTATTTGGGATCATCTAAGACTTCAATAGCTTGCTTTTTTATTAACTTTATTTTTTGCTAGCAGCATTAACATTGTTAGTACTGTTAACACTAGCATCCTTCTCTTGATCATCTCTTTCATCCTCTTTACTTGGATCACCGCCTTCTTTTCCTGGTTCTTCAGTAACCTTCTTTTCATTATCTCTTGAAGGTTTGAATCTTGCATTAGAAGAACTCTTTGAACTTTGAGAGAATGATGGATCAGCATTTGTACCTACAATAGTAGCAGAATGATTCTTTGCCAGGGTATATCTCCTTCTGCTTTACCTACATCATCAGCATGCTTTTGTACCTGCATTACTATTAGACTGATTTTAGTGACCAACAAATGGCTTATAATTCATTGACTTTGTTAGTGCATCAATATCAAAAAGCCAATTTGGTCCACTTCTTGTAATATTAGGTGTATTCTCACTAAACTGGACATACAGGTTCTCTTCAACTATCCTAATTCTACTGTTGAATACTCTAAATGCTTTACTATTGATTGAGTACCCTACAAAGAATCCTTCATCAGCCTTACCATCAATTGCCTAAGTGATATATGGTGTTGAGAATTGTAACAGGATACCCAAATTGTCTTATGAAGTAAAGCTGTTTTCTAAAAAGAAAAGTTCATAAATTGTTATGAGGCTTAATTACTAATACCCTATTTTGCACATAGCAAGCAGTATTAACTGCTTCAGCAAAGTATGTGGATAGTTCTAGAAATCGCTAACATTTGTTCCTAGCAGCCTCAATTAGTGTTTTATTATTTCTTCTCAGTACTCCATTTTTGTTAGGAGTTATTAGCTACACTAAATTCTCTCCTTAATAACCTTTTCTACAAACTGATTCATCTCTTATTCTTGAACTTCAAGTTCCATGTCACACATAATTCCCTTAACTTTTCTGATCTATAAGATTCTTCTACTCCAGATAAAAGGACTTAAGAAGACACTAGTCTCTTCATTAATAGCTAGAACTGAAAACCAACTAACTACTGCTAATCATCTGTGACAACTAGGCAATACATCTTTTTCATTAAGCTTTTTACAAATGTTGGACCAAACAAATCCATGTGCAACATATGTAAAGGTTGGCTGATTGAACTTACTATTTTGGACTTACAAGAAGCTCTATGTTGCTTTTCCTTTTGACAAGCAACACAGGTTTGATCATTTTCAAAAAAGTTTTTGATGAAGGTAAACCATTTACAAGATTACCTTAAACAGTTTATGTCATAGTTTTTAAAATTTATGTGTTCCAAGCCTCTATTGCCACACAAAGTTTAGATTCATCAGATGTGGCTTTTGCAAGAGAAAGTGATATTAGACCGCCTTTAGGAAGACTATATCTCTTTATAAATCAACACTATACATATTGTTCTTTCTAGGAACTTTAAGTAAAACATGACTTTCATCAGTTAACTTAAAGTTTGAGATAAAACAATACATTCAGTGTCATTAAAGAGAACACTATTCCTTTTGTCACACATTTGTGAGACACTAAAGAGGTTTAACTTCTACAACTCTCTTACAAAATAACATTCTCAAATCTAAATTAACGTTCCCTCCCCTCCAGTTGTGACACTCTCTGTACCTCTGCTCGTGTTTTCCTCTTTGGGTACCCCCAACGGCAACTATCTCCATCATTTCTTCAAAGTCACTAAGGACTAGGACATTGTTTCCGTCATGTGCCTAGAGCATCCACTACCAATCACTCCTATCCTTCTGCAATTTTGCTGTGGATTGCCTGCACATAAGGTAAAAAACTCTAGTTCTTTTGGGGACCCATGCCTCATGTATGGATATTCACTTGTGCATCAATTATAATCAAAACTTTTGAGGATGGTTGATCCTGTTGTGTGTTTAGAACATGGTCTATTATTTAGGTTTTGAGTTCCAAATCACAACAAGTTGAGGGCATTAACAGCATTAACCTGGTTTCCCTTAACAGCATTAAGTACTGCTTTTGGCCTAGCAGTATTAACCTTTTGATTGAAATTACTATTTTTAGTTGTTGTTTGGGGCGGGAAAGAAGACTTTTTGGGGGAGTAGGCAGTTTGGTCCCCTGAAGTCTTATAACTTAATTGTAATCTCTGCGCGGTTGGCAGTTTTGGCCCTTGTCTTTTTAATCTTTTGTAATACAACTTTAGGCTTGGCAGTTTTAGCCCCTCGGGTTGTATTTTCTTCATGCGGATGACTTTAGACTTCGACTTGACTTGGTCCTTTCCTTCCCGTGCTTGGATTTGTTTATTTTTGGCTTTCTTTTTGCTCTTTTTCTTGAATATCCATTTCCTGCACAATACAAATGCAAACATACAAATACAATGTATTTTTGGTACGTTTTTAGTCATTTAAGTCCGTTTATAGTGGAAAATGGTATGTGTAATTAAGCACATACCAATCATATTATTCCAGTTTCTTTTATTGCCTCTAGGAGCATGTGTGTTCTGCCTATTTTGATTACCTTGTTTAATAGTTGTTTTCCTAGGAGATTTTACTTGCTCTTTAGATTTAACAAACTCTATTTTAGCAAAACTAGGTTTAACAGTTTTCTTCTCTATCTTAGCCTAAGGTACACCTTCTTCCTCACTATCAAACACCCAATCCTTAATAATTGAAGCACCATTATTCTTCCTAACTGTTTTAGACTTATCTGCACTAGCCTTAGCTTCACTAGACTCAACTACAGGCTTCTTAACTGTAGACTCACTAATTATAGGCTTATTTACAAACTCTTCTAGACTAGAGAATGACAAATCAGGTTTTGGAGGCATAAATTTTCCTGTATAGGGAGGTGGAACTGCATTATACCCTAAACATGTTTTGCACTTATCAACTATCTGACAGTCTAGTAGTTTGCTTAAGTTTTTAGATGAATTCTTAAATTTTTCTACGGTAAGCTGAATTTCATCCTTTTATTTTTGAGCCTGTTCCAACTTCCTTT
>BQNB010084644.1:0-26627 GCA_026074375.1 Tanacetum coccineum | reverse complement strand
GGATCTATTATGTATGCGGTAAGATGTACTAGACTTTATGTTATGTTCGCTACAAACTTAACAAGACAATTTCAACAGAATCCAGGCGAGTTACACTAGAATGATGTCAAGATCAATCTGAAGTATTTAAGGAATACCTAATGAGGTGCCATTTTATACACTTTTTCAGGGTCATTTAACCACCAAAATAGTGCATTTATGCCCAAAATAGGTACTTAATCGTTCCTTTTCAGGTATTTCTCATTTGGAAGGCATTTGGAAGAATTACACGTGACTTGGGCTCATTTGGAGAAGAAACGGACAAGACTACGAACCTACACCAACATCTATCAAGAATGTCTCTACAGTGGCTGGAGACGGCGTCACAAATATAACGTGACGCCGTCACCACGAAGATCAAGACGGCGTCACCATATCTCAAGACGGCATCACAAGTATATGACCCAGCCCAATATCTAGAATATTCTATTCATGACGGTGTCACGATTAAAACGCGATGCCGTCACAGCATTTTTCCTATATATACAAACCCAAATTTAGGGTTTTAAGTGTGTAACTTTAGAATAAAAAGAGGGTACGAACCCTAGTTCGTTTAGCAGCTGTAGGAGACGATTTTAGGGCCTAAAAACCCTATTGTACCTCTTCCAATTCATGTTTTAATCAAGTAAGGTTTACTTAATCATTCAATATGTCTATGTGTTGTTTGATTTATTGTTCTTGCTTTATCTTTAACATGCTTGGCTAAACCTCCTATTGTGTTTATTTATGATTGTATGAAACCTAGAATGTAGATCTTAGTGGTGTTGCTTCTTGTGATGGATGTGCACGTTAGGTCTTAGAAAACCAGCTTTTGTCTGCATCGCTGTTGATATGTCTAGGGAAACGTGATTGTGTAGAAAGGATACCATCGGGTAACAGTCTTCATACTACCTTGCCCCCTAATATGGTTGATCCACTTTTAATGTATTTTACATGCACTTAGTAAACTCCTAGGGGCCGTGTAATAGTCTTCATACTACCTTGCATGTGCGTTGCTCTAGCGGCATACTAAGTAGACGGCGGGTTCGTGTAATTCGTTCATGCTTTAGGAAATAGTTACACAGATCATCACAAGTGTGACAAGGCAACAACACTAGGAGAAGCAATCTAGGGAGTAATACATGATTAAATAAACACTCTTTTATCTTATTGTTATCACCATTAGTTTAGATTATTATTTAGTTTAATAGCTAAAACCAAACCACTCTCCTTAATTATATGATTTACTTGCTTTCCTTAAAATACAAAAATACAAAAAGAATCTTCCCTCAACCCTTAGAATTCTGTTAGACCGTGATCAAGCCTTCCCAACCTATTCCTCGAGTGAACGATAAACAACCCCGAGTCTTGCCCATACTACACTACAACGATTAGGTGCACTGCCTAGGGAGTTGTAAAACTTCTCGTGTAGAAGTCATACGACAACCGCACATCAAGTTTTTTGGTGCCGTTGTCATTTTATACACTTTTTCGGGGTCGTTTAACCTTCAAAATCGTGTGTTTATGCCCAAAATAGGTACTTAATCGTTCCTTTTTAGGTATTTCTCATTTGGATGAATTACACGTGACTTGGGCTCATTTGGAGAAGAAACAGACGAGATTACAAACCAATACCAAGACTCTTGAAGATTTGTGCTCACAGAGCCTAGAGACGGCTTTCAAGACGGCGTCAGCCCGCACCGACTCAAACGCAGATCTAGAAGATTCATTTTACGACGATTCCCGCGTTATATGAGACGCCGTCGCGTCGATTTGTCGTTTTTCCTATATATACAAACCCGAATTTAGGGTTTTGAGTGTGTAACTTTAGAATAAAAAGAGGGTACGAACCCTAGTTCGTTTAGCAGCTGTAGGAGACGATTTTAGGGCCTAAAAACCCTATTGTACCTCTTCCAATTCATGTTTTAATCAAGTAAGGTTTACTTAATCATTCAATATGTCTATGTGTTGTTTGATTTATTATTCTTGCTTTATCTTTAACATGCTTGGCTAAACCTCCTATTGTGTTTATTTATGATTGTATGAAACCTAGAATGTAGATCTTAGTGGTGTTGCTTCTTGTGATAGATGTGCACGTTAGGTCTTAGAAAACCAGCTTTTGTCTGTATCGCTGTTGATATGTCTAGGAAAACGTGATTGTGTAGAAAGGATACCATCGGGTAATAGTCTTCATACTACCTTGCCCCCTAATATGGTTGATCCACTCTTAATATATTTCACATGCACTTAGTGTACTCCTAGGGGCCGTGTAATAGTCTTTATACTACCTTGCATGTGCGTTGCTCTAGCGGCATACTAAGTAGACGGCGGGTTCGTGTAATTCGTTCATGCTTTAGGAAATAGTTACACAGATCATTACAAGTGTGACAAGGCAACAACACTAGGAGAAGCAATCTAGGGAGTAATACATGATTAAATAAACACAGTCTTTTATCTTATTGTTATCACTAGTAGCTTAGTTAATATTTAGTTTAAACAGCTAAAACCAAACCTCTCTCCAATTATATGATTTACTTGCTTTCCATAAAATATAAAAATATAAAAATAATCTTCTCTCAACCCTTAGAATTCTGTTAGACCGTGATCAAGCCTTCCCAACCTATTCCTCGAGTGAACGATAAACAACCCCGAGTCTTGCCTATACTACACTACAACGATTAGGTGCACTGCCTAGGGAGTTGTAAAAATTCTTGTGTAGAAGTCCTACGACGACCGCACACCAAGTTTTTGGCACCGCCGCCTGGGGAATAGTTAGGTATTGATCATAGTTTAGTTTAGTTCTACTTGCTTGAATCCTTTAAAGTAAGATTTAATTCTCGCATATTAGCTTTCTTGTAGTCTATCTTTTCTTTGTGCCCTTTGTTTTGTAAATCACTCTTTCGTTCATCATCATGATGTATGAAAGACCACCCACCACACCCTCTCAAAACCCACCCCAAAACACAACCTTCCCATTCCAAAATAACATCTTGATGTTCCAACAACATCAAGGTGAATCTCTTTATGATGCGTTGACTCGTTTCAAAAACTTAATCCAAAGAGTCCCTCATCATGGCCTCAATTTATGGTCTCTGGCTTAATTCTTTTGTGATCATGTCAATAGATATACTCAAATAGACATTTACTATGCAGTAGGTGGGGACCTTAGGAGATTAACTACTGAAGAAGCATGGGAAACCATTGAGGATTGTGCCCAATGTGATAAACAGTCCAACTAGCACTATTTCTGACCAAACAATAGCAAATTTAAAAACTCAATTAGTTGAGAATGAAGTGGTTAGAGTTAAGATACCTAAGTGCATGGCATGGTTAGATGATGAGCCTATAAGAGATCTAAATACGATGGAGGATAAGATGGATAATCCAAGCCCACAAAGTACCCCACAAGTCCTCCTATCATTTGAGGTATACACACCGCCCGTGACTCACCCAGAAGAAGTAGAATGTAACATTTCTCAATTTCATGTCATTATACGACTCTATTATTGATCACTATTTATTTTAGTCCAATATGCGTTTATTTTAATTGACTTCTAAGCTAAATCGCGTAGACTAGAAAGAATCATTTAACGTAAACGGTCACCAAATAAATTAAGGTTACGTCAAGCAAGTGTCTAATAATTATTATGAGAATAATTATTGACTTTGCTCATTTTATTTTATTGGTCACGTAAAAGGCTTACGTTTCGCAATAAAAATACATTTAGACATACCTCGGAAATACCTAGACTTACCTAGACTTAAACCAATGCCCACTTTTGATCCCTAAATACAAAACTTATGAAATTTTATGTCAAGGAATCGCAAGGGCCGAAAATATTCAGCTAACCTTACATAAAACAAATTAACCCAATCAATCTTGTACTTATTATCCAATGGATACTATGATTAAGTACTATTTAGCACATATAACTAAAGATTGTCAACTCTTTGTACTCCTTAAGCAATCCTAGGCATCTAAGCATTTCGAGATTAACATAATCACTTACACAATTCTTACAACATCTTACACTTAGTACTTTGAGAACATTAACTAACCTAGAGTTAGTGGAAAGGAGTGAGTTAGTGAGAAGGTTTAACTTTTGTGTGTTCCCTTGCATATATACACGACCTCAGTCACAAGGTAAACCCACACAACTAAAGTTATTAAACTCAACCACTTAAACTAGCAAAGTCCTTCTTGCTCTTTCTTGTTCATTAATTCACGGCAAGAAACACAAACACAAGGCACAAATTTGTTCTTATTATTATCACTTCAACTTCCAAGGATTCACTCACTATAAATACGCGTACGAGGGATTGACAAGGAGTTGGGGTTACAAATTTTGAAAGCTTTTGAAGGCTAGGGTTTGTCGTGGTTTGGGTTGCTCACTGCTACTCGACGTCCATTTCAATCTTAGGACCTTTGTAAGTAAACCCTACTCGAACCACTCCTTGTTTAGTTTCGTTTTGTTTCTATATGTGACATGAGGTCACGTCGAATGTGGTGGTGTGAGCCCAAACACAGTGAACATGCGTGGTTCACACCATGCATGTCACATACGCATGAACCACATGGTTCATGAGTGCTTGACTCGACCCACATTCGTCCTTGCTTTGCCATTGTAACTAGGGTTACATTTGGTTTTTATGTTGCACGGCACGAGGACGTGAACATGCATGGGTTTCAACCATGCATGTCACGAATATGTGAATATGTCACGTGAACACGTATATCATATTGTTACGTATGTATATGTGTGGCCATTGTTAGAAACTTGTGTGGTAAATGCTTCCAAAACGTTGAACGTGATTACTTTAATTTGGACGTAACATATCACTTGAAAACTCGACATTTAACCTTGTAAACAAAGTTGCTTTGCTAAGGAATGGGAACCCGACTTAGAACCCTAAAACAACAAACTATATGTCACTTTTAAACCAACTAAATTGTTATAATCGCTTAATAGGCTAGACAGCCTATGACCAGAGGCCCCAACGAAGCCCAACGTGAGCCCATAAGCTCACAATAAGCTCTAAACAGCTTATGGAAAAGCCTACGTAACTTATACAAGCTTAAATAGGCTCAATAGTCTTAAATGACGTTCATGGACCAAGCCAAACCCTTAAAACCTTGTTCGAAACCTTAATGGGCCCAAGAAGCCTAATAACGAGCCAAAACTACTTATGGAATAAGCTGATCAGACCTTAACGAGCTTAATAAGTCTAAGGATAAGATAGAGTACTAATGAAACCCTTTTTTTAAAACTTCTTTTCTTAAAGTCTTGCAGCTAACAGAGCATCTGCATCCATTCTTGCTTGAACATCATCAAATTCTGCAGTCAAAGCATCATTAAGATGCTTCTTCTTGTGCTGACCTGGTCCCTTTGCATTCTTTCTAGTGCAACCTTTTCTTCTTCATGTAATCTTATAGCCAGCTCTTTCATCCATCTGAATATGTGCCTTTCTTGGGTTCTTTGGAGGCTTTTTAGGTACTTGCATAATGCCTTTTCCTTTATCTTTTGGATCAATAGTTGGAAGAATTCTTGTTGGTCTAGTAGTTGGAAGAATTCTTGTTGTTCTAGCAGATTATGAGATTTTTCAATTTGCTAATTTGATAAATTTTTCTTCTTGGGCCCTCTAAAAGTACTCCTTTTCCTTTTTCCTTTTCCTGCGGAACTTCTCATCTTTAAAGTGTTTGAGCAAATGGTATAGATACTCATCTTCAAATGCAGTGTAGTAGTTGTTAGAGGTGCTCTGGTTCAGCAGTACTAATAAGATATTAAACTACAGTAGTAATCTGATGGCACTAGCTACACTATATCCTGTTAGTAGCTATGTTAACTGCAACCTTCACATGCCATTTATCGTATTTCTCCTTGTACTGTTGCTCCATTGCTTCATTCACCATATCATCAATATTATCAAAGTCATCATCAAAATTACCTTCTTCAAACATTGGCCTTGCCTTCAAATTCCTCCCCTATTTGGATACATTCTCTTTATCCAAACTCTTTCTCCTGGAGGTACCAATCTTGAAGAGTTTCATCCCTGGAGTTCTTGCCCTTAGCTTCTTTTCCAATCTTTTGACTTTCTTTTTCAACTTTTTGATCACCAAATATTGAGCAGTCTTTGATGTTTCCAAGGCAAGAACCCTGTTTGACAAGTTTGTACAAATAGCCATCAATTCATTTATGTTAGGTCTACCCTCATCACTTCCAGGTGGGGTGATCTCTGAGAGAGTTAAATCATGGGTGTTGGTGGTAACAATTGTCATAAAATCATCTTGATATTCTATTATTGTCCTCCTCACTTCCAGATGTGTTAACTTCTGAGAGAGGTGGGTCACAGGACTATTTAGATGTAGTCTCAAACCTAGTCTAAGCATCTGCATCCCCCAATGTGGTATCTTGGCACCTGGGTCCACTACCTGAACTAGTTCCCTGAGGAGATGGTTCATTAAGTGTTGTCGGGTTCGGGTATTTTGAATGTATACACTTTCGCTATGCTCTAAGGCTATAGTAGCTAGTAAGTGGCAGACTAAACCACTTTGTCATCCAATCTCTGTATAGACTGCCTCTTTCCACCAATACTTCTTAGGAGGACCAACCTGGACTGACGGAATCTCAAGTGTCCTAACATCTTTTGGCTACGCCTAGGGTATGTGAGTCTTTTGAGGGGATGTGATGCAACAGTAGTAACTACATGAGAGGGTAGAGCAGGGGAAGGTGTTGGTTATGGTTCAGAGGGTTGTCCTGAACCTTCACCCTCCATTGCTTGTATTGCCAACAAATTCTCAAATAATAAAGTAACTGTCCCTGAAAAACTTTTTCCTTTTCTTCTCATATTAGCAAAAACTTTTTGAGAATGTTTAGGTGTTTCATAAGTATCATTAAAAGGTTCTGCAAGATTTGTAACTTGGTTATTCAAAAACAGTTGTAAAAACCTTGGATACATCAAAAACTTTTTAGAATTTAAATCCAAGTTTCTTAACATACCATCAAAATTTAAACTTTTGATTATTTGCCAAACATATAACTGCTGAAGCAATATTAGTTAAAAACTCATTCAAAGCAGTAGATTTTGAACTTAGACAGTGTAAGATGTATGTAAAGTACTTTATTGAGGGGAAAAATTAAATGGGAAAAGACACGCTTTTTGAAAAGTAAGTTTAATCATAAACATATTTTCATATCCATCAATTGCAAGGTTTTCTTAATTTTCATAATTTGTTAGACTAGTACAACTCTCCACTCATCACTTAAAGTTGTAGATTACTCTCACCACTGTTGATCTGATATTACTATAGTCTTGCTCAACCTTGGCATGTATTTGTGGTTTCATTAGTGACTATTTTAGTATTAGCAGTAGACCATAAAACTGTTCAATATGGAAGCATAGCTAGTGGCTTGTTGGTTAAAGATTAACCAAATAGTGCTTGCCTTTCATTATAAGTCCACTATCTGATGAAAACCAGCATCCCCTCTGTTCTTTCCAAACAAGCAACCATATTGTGTTGATCAACAAACTTCAAATTGTTGATCCCTTCTTAACAGATCTTACTTAGCTTATTAAAGCTTAGTTGTGTTGGATAGATCCAAAACAACTATAGTTAGAAAATCTAAAATTGTGAATATCAATACTATGCGGAAACTAGTTTCAATACTATGAGAACAATAAAATAGTAAACAAAATTTTATACTAATAAACTCTCAGGCCTCTATATAAAAATCGGATCACTCTGAATAGTGATAGGGTTACAAAATAACCTTGAAGCTTTTAAACTATGACTGCTATGAAAACTATATATATTTCTTATTTCTAGATCTATGCCGTAGGGTTCCTTTTATACATCAAGGAAATTCTAATGGGCTTTACATAATTCTATCCGGTATTCTTTATACTAAATCCATTGGCCTTATCTATTTTCCTATTATATATTATGAATATCACTTTTTAGCAGTATTAACTATTTTTACTAACTAGTTACTAATCTACATGGACATAACAGTACTAATAAACTGACAGTACTAACACTTTGTACTGGCAGCACTAACTATTATACTAATAGTACTAATGACTTAGACTGTTTTCTCTAATCTTCTGCAGCATCACAAACTTAAACCAGCAGCATTAAGTTGTAGAAGCCTCTAATTCCCAACATGTTTTCCTAATTCGGTTGCATCGAAAAGCAAAACAAACCGAAACTGTAACATTTCACATTTTCAGGTCATTTACGACTTTGATTATTCAATTATCTATTTTTAGACTTTTGCGCGTTTACTTTTAATTTTTACCGTTAAGCTTTTACTCGCGTAAAACTAAAAATGAGCATTTAACGTTTAAACGGCATCAAAAACAATCTTAATGTATACGTAAGTAAGTGTTATTAATAGTTATTAGGATGATAATTTATAACCATTAAGCTTTTTGTTTTTTATTGGTTACGTAAACGTTTACGTAACGCAATTAATAATTAAACTTTTGCATGCATGGCTAAACATTAAAACCCACCCTACACTTCATACATAATGGACCACTAATACCTATAATACTCAAAAACCTCATGGACTCTTTCCCAAAACAGCCCCTAAACGATATTGTACATATCTCACACATATACTTGAAATTAAATTTAACAACTCTCCACTAACAAACTTAAACTACATTATTTGTTAACCAATGGATCAAGAAACTCCTTTTGTCTCTTCTTTGTGCACAAACCCATGGCAAGGAGGATAAGAACATCAAGAAACCATGAAACTAACATAAACACGTTGTCATTCCATCTTACACAAAGTAAGGCTAAACCTAAACTTGTCCCTAGTCTTAATCTTATACTAAATACATTAAAACATTCCTTTGTCCCCTCCTTGTATCATAACCCACGGTTACACCAAAAATGGGAGAAGAATCCACAAAGTTACTAAGAGTGCCTTGTTACATCCATGTTGGTAAAGCACAACACAAGGTCTTCACCCTACAACCTTATACTAACCTAGCCTAGTACTATATCAATAAACAACACACCTTGTCCCCCTTTTGTACACCAAACCAGTCGACCACCTTCACCACCTAAAACCATTTGTTGGTTTGAATAAAAGGAGGTATCTATTGGGTTTTTTCGGCTATACATAGATTTCAATAAACAATAATTACTTCACTTTCCATTCATTCACTAGATAAATTTCACTCAAAAACTCTCATCTCTCACTCTCAACCCACGATTAAGAATCATACACACACATACCTTTGTATTTTCAATTTCTAAACTAATACAAGTGTTCAAGAATCATTATTAGACATATCTAAGGTACATTGGAAGCTTGGGTTGAAAATTGCAAAGGTTTGCACAAGTTTAAGAGTTAGGGGTTTCTTGGAAAAGTTAGGGTTTTATTCAATGTTTTTGAATTAGGGTTGAATCATAAGGGTTTGATCTTGTTCTTCATCCATCATAAACTAACCTAAGGTTATCTAAAACCCTAATCTTTTCAATACTTTCATTTCATGTATTATACAATTATATGTAGTTAAATCATCACCTAGGTTTATTTTATGAAGTTATAAAATAAAAACATGTACATACATACACGAATTACTTTTATTTTGTGGTTAAGATGATGTTTAAAATATATTAATATGTTTAAAACAAGGATTTACAAGCCATGGATAAATTATATAATTATTTGTCAAGTTATGATTATTTATTTATTTATAAAGTTTAGATAAGTAAATAAATATGTTGGATAATTTTTTTGGACAATATGGACTTATTATGATGAACACAATGTAGAGGACTTAAATTATACATTTTACTATAATGGATGTAATTTATAAATTAGAGGATTTGTGGTAACTTTATTAATTTTAAAAGTGTATAAAACAAGTTAATTAAACTTTTAATTGTTACTGTTCATTCGAATCATATAAATATTTATTTTATAATTTATAAAAATAATAAACCACATAAGGATTGTAAGCATATAAGAAACTTGAAAATCCGATAAATAACGAAGGAGTTATGATTTTTACGAGATAATGTGTATAAAAGTGTTTTTATAAAACTAAGTTTATAAAAACTATATAAATTCGAACCTGAACATAATGTTTTATATTTTTCCTTAAAATTACATATTTTTGTGATTTCAAAAATATAAAAAACTTGGGAAAAACCAATGGATAGATGAAAATTGTTATGGGGATTTACATGTTTTAAGTAATTAAATATGTAAAAGTAACTTTATTAAAGCAACTTTATAAAAACTCTAAGATTTCGAATCAGATATAAATGGAACCTTATTTTTCTGATAAAGTACAACTAATGAGGATTTCAAAACTATAAGTTACATTAAAAACGGATTTAAAATGAAAGAGATACGCTATTTACAAGATTACGATAAAAAGTAAATTTATAAAAACTTGCTACTGTTCATAACAGTGGGCTGTTGGGAATTAATTTTCTTAAATATAGTTTTAAATTACGAAGACGTGAACATAAGAATCACTAAAAATCGAATTAAAATGAATGAGATACAATTAATATATGATTTCAACAATTAAAATTTATAAAAAGTATTTTTATAAATTTACACTTACAGTTACTGTTCATAACAGTAAATATGAATATGATAATGAAAATATTTTATTTGTTAATTTTTCCCCAAATACGATACCATACATATAAAGAACGCTAAAAACGGGATTAAAACGAGAAAGATACGACGTTTTTACTAAAGTGATATTTTTAAACGTTTTCAACTTTATATCTTCAAATAATTAAATTATTTATATAATAAAATTATATAAATAATACATCAAGTATTTTTGGCAAATAACAAATCGTTGGACAAGTATACCATTTTTACGAACACGAATACATGAACATTATTTTGCAAAGTATAAACTTATATTGTTTAATTTTATAAATTAAACAAACATGTTTAGGTGGTGATGTAACTATATAGAATTATATGTGGTATTAGTTATTCAAAGTACTTAGTACTCATACGACCTATATTTAATTAGGTTGCATTCGGTCATATCTGTGACGTTTTCATTCACTTGATTCATATACTCCAGTTTATTCACTAAGGTGAGTTCATAGCCCCATGTTTTACTATATCAATGATTTACAACTTTTGGGGTGAGAAACATGCATTGTTTTACGATTGGACGCAAGTGCACATTTTTACATGAATGATTAGTGTTTGCATAAGAAATACTTTAAAAAACAAAAAAAAAAAAAAAAAAACAAAAAACAACCAAAAAAAAAAAAAAAAAAGTAAACAAAAAAAAACAAGAAAATATAGTTCATTCACTAAGGTGAGTTCATAGCCACATGTTTTACTATATCAATGATTTACATCTTTTGGGATGAGAAACATGCATTGTTTTCCGATTGGACGCAAGTGTACATTTTTACATGATTACGTGTTTGCCTAAGTAGCGATAACCCTCTGAGCCTATTATCATGAACTGTCAATTACTTTGTGTGAGCGCGAATGTTATAAATATATCTATTTGGGATTGACATCCCCGTTCGGGTGAGTAGCGCTCACTGTGCTGGTTTACCGGAAAACAGACGTATAGCATGTCGGATTTGGGATGTTGCGGGTTAGAACATCATCAAGGGCAATGTTGGCAATTTATATTGCAATTCATACATGTCGAGCTTCAGTGTCATAAGCTTAGGGAAACGTAATTACTTTTTGTGATGTTTGCATCTGTTGCATTATCACGGGGAAAATTTTGCGGTCCTACATTGTATTTTACATAAACCTATGAATTCACCAACTTTATGTTGACGTTTTAAAGCATGTTTTCTCAGGTCAATGAGGCATGAGGTGCTAAGGATACATTGGGGATACTCTTTTGGGGAGTCATGCATAAAAGATTTGGAGTCATTACACCTTGGCATATTTGTTATGATCTAAAATCTTTGTTATCTAAATGTTGAATAAATTAATCCGTTGTGCTTTGTATTAAACAATTTTAATAAATCCAATGTATCGTATTTCAAACGACTCTTTTAGTGGTCGTTCTCATATCTTGTGCTATTGATCTATGATGTAACGCTCCCAGACTCATTATTCTGCTACGGCCCTTTTTGGGGGTGTTGTATATTGGTATCTAGAGCCAAGGTTATAGAGAACCAGGTAAATATTTTTACTTGGACTATAACCATTTTCAAACATTGCATTATAAAAAGGGATTTTAATGGGACATTCATTCATACATTACTTGTTGCTTTAGTTGGATTTACTAGATGCTACATGTTTCACATACGTGTTTATAATATATGAAGTATATTATTATTGGCTTATATATGTACTAATGTAAACTCTGTTTGAGTGTTACAGATCCAGTCATGTCATTAGATTCAGCATCATTCGAGGCTACGTAGACATCTATATCATCTCAAGGAGACCCGCTAGCATGGGCTGTAGAACTGTTTGGACTCCAGGAGCCCGACTTACCAGAGGTTGCATCGGCATCACCAGATTACGTGACTGGCCCTGAGGAACCAGAGCAGGCACCACCTTCGCCAGATTATGTTCTTGGTCCAGTATACCCTGAGTACTTGGCACCAGCTGATGACAAGATCATTGCTGAAGACCAGCCTTACGCTGATTATGCCTCACCCGTTGCCCTGTCTCCAGGGTATGTTGCTGACTCAGATCCCGGGGAGGATCCCGAGGAGGACTTTGAGGATGGTTCAGTAGACTATCCAGCTGATGGAGGTGACGACGACGATGATGATGACTCCTCTGATGATGACGAGGAGAAGGAGGAGGCTTCGGAGGAGGAAGAGGAGCACCTGGCTCTGGTCGACTCTGTCGTTGCACCCGCTGTTGACCCTGTTCCCTCTTCCGAGGAGACAGAGCCATTCAAGATGGATGAGTCCGCGTCGACACCACCACCACCCCCACCTACAAATCGTACTACTCCTCTAGGAGCTAGGATATCTATTCGACCCCAGTCACCTATGCCTTTTCCATTAGAGGCGGAGGTCGAGAGACTTCTTGCCTTACCTACACCACCATCATCACCACTCATCTCACTAACACCACCATCTGCAGAGGAACGCCTTGCTAGGTGTTTGGCTGCACCTGCACTTCCATTATCACCACTTCCTATAGTACCTCATCCATATGGTAGCCCTAACCATGTACGTGCACCTCGAGGCTTTAGAGCTGCCATGGGTAGATTGAGAGCCTCATCACCATCTACTACATCCATCACTACCATTAACACCTCTACCATCATCACTATACTTACCACCACCTATACCCACATCATTACCATTACCATCGCCACCACTACCACCACTACCATCATCACTATTCATACCACCACCAGTCGACCGTATGAAGGACATTCCCAAGGATGAGTTACCACCTCATAAGAGGTTATGTGTGACTGCTCCCACATCGAGGTATGAGGTGGGGGAGAGTTAGACTAATGCTAGACCTACTGGAGGTCATAGAGCAGACTATGGGTTTATCGGCACACTGGATGCCGAGACCAGACGTCAGAGAGTCGGGGAGGTCGGCTATGGCATTAGGGATGTCTGGGTAGACCCGACAGAGACTGTTGAGGAGATAGCACCGACAACCCTGGAAGGGGTCAATGCTAGGGTGACTGAGCTTGCTGAGGTTCATGAGGAGGACACTCAGGATATTTATGTTGTGATCGAGGATGCTCAAGACAGATAGACTTGTTTATCACAGAGAGTTGACGTATTGATCGGGGACAAAGAGTTTCACCAGGAGACTGTGTTGTTGATGGAGCAGGAGGCTTTAGTTTCTCTAGAGGCTTGGGCACGGTCAATGGGATTGATTTAGGCAGTTCACCAGGAGCTGCAGGTATATAGGACTCACATACAGATTCAGGATTATCATATCACTTCACATGAGGCATTGACAGCAACATTGGTTGCACATGTTTCATTCCTACATGGACAGTTATCAGCGGCTCTAGGACAGATTGAGGCACTTCAGGCTAGAGATCCGACTCATGCAGATGATCTCGAGGGCGCTGATAATTGTGCCTAGGTTTACTTTTTCATGTCATGTTGTAGCTATCTTTATGTTAGCCGGCTAAGTATTATGGGTTTTATGCCCAGCTAGCACGGCAGTAGGATTTGTATTATTTATTTCTTGTATCAGACAATCATGTATGTTTTCCTGTTATATATGATGTGTTGTATTATGTCATGTCGATCTCAATTCTGTTATGTGTTGTGTTCCCAGTCATGTTATATAATTACTATGTGATGTAATCTTGTTATATATATTGTACCCATGTCATGTTGTGATGTTTATGAAAGCTCACGTATTTTATATTGTTGTGATTTAGAATAATATGCCACCAAAGAGAACCTCTGCAGCTGCAATGGATGCGGCAGCCCCTATGACAGCTGTTGTTGTTGAGCAACTAATCAAAGCAAGAGTGTCTGTTTTTAGCAGGTTTAGTTGGGTGTTCTTCTTAAGAACTAGGTATGAAATAGTAGCAATCCTTAAGGATTTTTAAGACAAATTGGAAACAATTAAATCAAAAAGTTGAAATTTAGATGTGATAATGGTATAGAATTTAAGAACAGGGATTTTATTAAATTCTGTGGTCAAAAGGGATCAAGAGGGAATACAGTAATGCTAAAACTCCACAACAAAATAGGTGTTGCTGAAGATAGAACAGGGACCCTTATTGATGCTACTTGGACCTATCCTAGCAGATTCATTTTTACCTTACACTTTTTGGGCTGAAAGCAGTTAGTACTGCTTATTATGTTCTGCTAATAGGGTATTTGGCGACCAAGCTCCTCATAATAAGACACCTTAGAACTTGTTAACTGGTAAAATACCAATTTATTAAGCTACATAAGACATTTTTGGGTGTCATGTGTACCATCTTGAATACATTGACCACTGGGCAAGTTGGGATGGTGAAAAGAGTTGAAGGTTTTAGATGGGTATTCTCTACAAGCAAGGCCTTTTAGGGTATACAATTTAGAAACCAAGAGAGTTGAAGAAAACCTGCATATAACCTTTTTAGAAAATAAACCAAATGTTGCAGGGAAACGGACCACTTGGATGTTTGACTCTTGATTATTTTACAAGATTTCATGTATTATCAACCTTGTAAGATCAGAGAATAAGCTACAAATATGCATGGTCTAAAGAAGCTAATCTAAGCAGGTATACAGAAGATATTATTGTGCAGAGGATTATGATAAGAGAGAAGTTGAATCTACTCAGGGGACTACTTTGTACTGCCCATATGTCTTCTTATTCTTCAACAATCAAGAGCAGTCAAAGGCAAAAGGATGCGGTGAAGACCTAACAAACATCTGATTCAAAGCAGTGAGAAGCCAGTAGTAAGAGGATCAAGTCTTTTTGGCATGAACTTGAAAGACCTTCGAGGCAAAGAATAGGATTGCTAATTGATGCAGCCTGGAAGCTCTCAGGAAGGAGTTGCTAGAAATAAGAGTTTCTTTTTCTACTAGTAGGTGTTGCTAAAGTCAGCAGTACTTAAAATTGTTCATACTGCTAGCACACAAGTTAGTACTGCTAGTCCTTATGGTGGACATTCCTTCTCTGATTAACCAATCTGTCATGATGATTCGAAATACCTACCACTTGAGGGAAATTTATGACAATCCTTCTTGATGGTATTTTTACAAATTCTATCTTTGATGTGAGGGTTGTAGAAGTGACTTACAAATTTAGAACCTGTTGTGTTGTCAGTCATAACTTCTCCACATCAAGGATTACTCTATTCATCTTCAACTCAAATTCTAAAGTTCCACAATCAGCAGTTCAAACAAGACGCAGATGTGACAAAAGTTCTGGAGCTCGATGATTTTTAAAGTTCGTTCAAAGCAAGGAGGAAGATATATCATGATGGACTTCCTAGCACTTGTTATTTGCTTGTTTCTTGTCTTAAATGAACCCAAGAAGATTTCTGAAGCTCTTGAAGATGAAAGTTAGGTTGATGCTATGCAGGAAGAACTGCTGCAATTCAAGATTCAGAAAGTTTGGATTCTTGTAGATTTGCCTTATGGGAAGAAGGCACAATTTGGAACAAAATGGGGTTTACAGGAACATGAAGGCTATGAGAGAGGAGTTGTGGTTAGAAATAAGGCAAGGTTAGTTGCTCAGGGACATAGGCAAGAGGAAGGGATAGATTATGATGAGGTTTTTGCTCCTGTGGCCAGGATTGAAGCCATTAGGATCTTTTTAGCCTTTGCCTCTTATATGGGATTCATAGTCTATCAAATAGATGTGAAAAGTACCTTCTTGTATGGTAAAATTAATGAGGAGGTATATGTGTCTCAACCTCTAGAGAGTTTGTAGATTCCTAAGTATCTAAGAATGTCTACAAAGTAGTAGAAAGCTCTATATGGTTTTACACCAAGCGCCTGAGCTGGTTATGCTAACTTTATCTACTTTCTTGTTTTGAAGAATGGGATAACATAAGAGGAAAATAGTTAACTGACTTTTCATTAAAGGACAAACATGATATCATATTAGTACAAGTTTATGTGGATGATATCATTTTTGGTTCTACAAAGAAATCTTGGTGTGATGAATTTGAGGCATTAATGAAGAGTAGATTTCAGATGAGTTCTATGGAGGCTCACCCCTTTTCTTTCTTCGGATTACAGTCAAACAGAAAGAAAAGATGGTATCTTTATAATCAGGATCAAGTATGTCTGCAGAAATCCTGTGAAGATGTGTGATTTTGTCAGTGTTAGATGCTAGTACACCAATTGAGACCCATAAGCCTTTAGTCAAGGATGAGGAAGCTAGTGATGTGGATGTACATCTTTATAGATCCATGATTGGTTCTTTAATGTACTTGACTGCTTCTAGGCCTGATATTATGTTTGCAGTTTGTGCTTGTTCTAGGTTTCAGGTCAATCCAAAGACTTCCCATCTAAGTGCTGTTAAGAGAATCTTTAGGTATCTAAAGGGCAAACCCAAACTGGGCCTTTGGTATCCTAGAGTGTCCTCATTTGACCTGGAAGCCTACTCAGATAGTGACTATGCTAGAGCAAATCTTGACAGGAAATCCACAATAGGAGGTTGTCAATTTCTTGGCAGGAGACTTATTTCTTGGCAATGCAAAAAGCAGACAATTGTGGCTACTTCTACTACAGAGGCAGAATATGTTGCTGCTGCAAATTGCTGTGGGCAAGTTCTATGGATTCAAAATCAAATGTTAGAGTATGGGTTCAATTTCATGAAAACAAAGATCTACATTGATAATGAAAGCACAATATGCATTGTAAAGAATCTGTAACACCCTCAAATCTGAGTACGCAACGGATTGTTGAATATCCGAGGGCGTTACATTTAAAGATCAATAGCACAAGATTCTGAGAACGACTTACTAACGTGTCGTTTTGAAAAATCAAGGATACATTGGATTAACAAAATACTTGTTTGTTACTAGCGATGGCTTCAATTGTTCTACAATATGAATAAGTTTCCAGTTTATAATAATTTTTCAAATTGTAATATGACCCCAAATCTTAAGTATGGACTCTTCAATATCTGAGCACCCCGTGCCTTATTGACATGAGAAAACATGCTTAAAATATCAACATAAAGTTGGTGAATTCATAGGTTTACGTAAATCAATAGTAGGACCGCAAGATTTCCAAGTGTTTGATTAAGCAACAAATGCAAACATCATAAAAAGTAATTACGTTTTCCTAAGCTCATGACACTGAAGCTCGACATCTATGAATGCAATATATTGCCTAAGAATGCAATATATTGCCAATGAATGCTCGTGAATGATGTTCTAACCCGCAACATCCCAAATCCGACATGGTATACGTTTGTTCCCGGTGATAGCTAATCACCCGAACGGGGATTGTCAATCCCAAATAGATCTATTTATAACATTCGTGCTCACTATCCAGTAATTGATAGTTCATGATAAAGGGCTCAGTGGGTTATCGCTACTTAGGCAAACACGTAATCATTGTATAAAATGTACACTTGCGTCCAATTTGTAAAACAAGCATGTTCTCACCCCAAAGATGTAAATCATTTAAGAAATTGTAAAAAATATAGGGCTATGAACTCACCTTAGTAAACAGTCCTCTGAAAATGATAATAGATATCCAAGTATGAATTACACCGTCAAATACCTAAGTAAATACGGCCAGTCTTAGTCTACAAATTTAGGCTAAAGACTCAATGTATAAACTACAATAAATTGCTAGTTTATATATACTGTTATCACTTGTGTGGTGGTGTACGTGTTTAATGTATTTGAAATTGTTGATGGCTCTTGGAAAGGTAAACTATCCCATACGTTCTTGTCTACGTATAACGGTTATTAATAAATATTCGTATTTATTAAATCGTAGGTTTAACTCGTATATTTCCTGAATACAACTCGTCCGATAAGTTAAATGTTTATGAAATCACTTTCGTTCACAAAATACCCTTAAGTTTCTTATAATTACAAAACAGCCCCTGGGTATATAAAATATATACTATTTTACATTTCAAACCCTTAAGTTTTCATAATTACACATTTAGTCCTCCAACTTAACACAATTTACACTTTAGGTCCTTATATGTTTAAAACAGCCCCTTAAGTTCCAAAAGTGCTCAAAACAGTCCCTAAACCTTATAAAATCAGTTATGACAGTTTTAACCCTCAAGTTTCTAAATTGACACATTTAGTCCCTTAACTTGTAAAAATCACATTTTAACTCCAATTAAGAACATTTTTTAATGTTTTAATCTCCACATTCCAACATACTTCAAGTTATATTTTTTTTCTTACTCATTTCAACGCACTTCAAGTTATAGTTTTTTAGAGTTTTTCTTGTGGCTGTTTTTTTTTATTGTACACTGTTCGAACGAGAGTATTTCTGTTTGGATCGAACGAGCTTACTCCTTCAAGGACCGAACGAGTTCATTTATATTTGGATCGAACGAGTATCAATATAAAGGACCGAACGAGCAAGATTTTTGAGGACCCAACGAGTGGAACACAAAAATCTTAACGTTTTAACAAATTTTCGGTTTTCGGTTTCGAGTATCGGTTGACTACACGACTTATAACATAGACCGTTGTGTTCGTGATTCTTTTTCGATCAACGTGGTATATTTAGTTTTTGCCGTCGATAACCGTACAAGTCCCGAGCAAGAAAACACGAAACACGTTATATTTTCATTTTGAAAATGAAGAAGACGTACAGTGGAGGGAAAATGTTGTTATTAATTAAACTTATTTACATTTTGTCACATTCAGCCCCTGGACTCTAATCCAAATTCACCTTAGTCTTTTGTTTGTTTAATTTCCCTCAAAGTTACAACTGCATTACACCGTGGGTCCTTATTGGTTAATATTTCAACAATAGTCCTCCAAAGTTCAAAATTTGTGCACCGTTCATCGTTTTGCTCAACAAATCGTTAACAAAAGTTCAAGTTCTACGACAACAACAACGATTTCACCAACAACAATTAATTTTTTATTCATGGTTTTTTCTTGATTTAGTAAAATCCCGTAAAAGTCGATTTTTTTTACGGTTTAAATCATAGAATTGTAAAATCCCGTGAATGTTAATTGATTTCAACAACACAACAAACACGATACATAACACTAAAAACGATCCGAATAAGATTCACTAAAACGTCAAAACGGCTAAAGATTCGGATTAAGATGACAAGTGATCACGGAGTTGATTTGGTATCCCTTATTTGAGGATTGTAGTTGGGTTATCGAAAGGCGTTACTTATTTCATAATCGAGACTTCCTTCTATTTCCTACCCTTTCTTAAACCCAATCTATCGATTGATTTGACTAGCTTGAATGTATACAAGCTATGATCTGAGATTGAATTATCTAGTTACCAATCTGTCATGGGTGGCTTGGTTGCAGATCCTGGTTAACTATCACTTAAAGGAGTTTAGTCTGTAGTTACTCAGTGTTTCACAACAGAAGACGATGTGGATAATTTCAAGAGGTGTTGTACTTCTTATACTTTTCTGGTTGAGTATAGAGTACTTAAAGATCTAATCTTGCACCGTTCTTCAATCAACAACAGTGCAAGATTAAGTAACAAATTTGGGGGATTCTACTTCATTTTCAAGTTTCGACATATCGGGTTTACTTTCACTAAGTGATCACAACAACTAGCCGATAGAATACGGTGGCTTGGTAAGTTAGCAGAGGTTTAAAGGTTGAGATTGTAATCAACAATTCTCCAGGATATTATTATTGCTATTCCACGACAATGAGATACTGCACAATCTAAGCAAATCTTTAAAGTTCTTCATGTCTTTCATAACTTTTCATGATTGATGATTAGGACAGAACTTCTCGAGTATATGGAACTTACATGACGATGATGCCTTCTGAGAGTTTAGCAACCTCATGGGGAAATTGTGTACATTCGGGACTTAGTTGACTTTTGTTGTTAGCATGTAACTTCCAGGGGGAGTAGTGTAGACTACTTTACTATGGTATGGTTTATGATGTATTTTGCATAGTGAGAAGAATTGTTGCTGTTTCCTTGCATGTACCCTGAAACAAATATTCACAAGGTCCTAATGACAAAGTAGCCTAGCTAGTATTTGATGTGGTTTTCTACTTCTACAAAATTCCATTGTGCACGTAAATGTCAAATAGAAGTTTTTTCTAGCTACATCAAAGTTTCAGAATCTGCTCAAGATAGAGATGTTGGTTTGGGGGGAAGTTGATTCAGAAACTTTACCAAAAAGGAGTCTATGAAGAAAGCTTTTCAAGACATGCTACATGAATTGGGGGGAAGATAAATCTAATTTATGCATACTACATTGGTTATGTACAATTACAAGACATGAAGATCCAAGCTGGAGTACAAGTTTCTAGACAAGAGAACTCAAAAATTCATCTTTAGCATGGAAGGCCTTTGGATGTCATCTTTATCATTGTTGTTTGTTTAATTTCGATTTTGTTGTTCATTTTTTTTCGTTATGAACTTGTAAGGAATTCTGTATGTCCACATATTGGGGGAAGATTGTTAGCATTAAAATATGTTGACTTATCCAGAATTACATTAGATCATTAATAGCCAAACACGCAAGGACTAGATTAGACTATTAAGGATAGTTTATTTGTCTTTGGACTATAAATACCCCCTCCATACTTCCATGGAGGGGTGAGGATTCATTTTGTAATATCTCATAAAGTGTGTGTGTGTGTGTGTGTTCTTTCTCTCTCTAAACCACATACACATCTTTTCCTTTCTCTCTCTAAATAATATGGCTAAGTATTTATTTAATCCTCCCCGAACTCCGGATCATCTTTGTTAGCTAGTGTTTCTTATTATAACATGCTTTTATATTTACCTTCATGATTAGCACCAAAGTTTCGCTTTCTAAGGCTTCTCTTTCGAATCTGCAGCATTCGTTGAGTTGTCGACGCAAATATTTGCTCCGGTAAGGATGATGGATATGGTTTCTTCTTTAACCCTGGCCTTTTATTAGGTTTTATATCGACCGTCCTCGATGTGTTTCATGTCTGACTAACGAGATGGTAGAGGTGGTGGCCTGTTAGCCGAGCGAAGGACGCAACGGACCACGGGTGTGGTCTCGTCACCCTGAATTTCGGTATTACCCTTTTGACCCCTTCCTCCGGTGACTGCGAGTCAGTCATTTTTTTTGTCAGACTCAGGTAGATTAGGATGCCGGGTCCCACGGATGGCGCCAAATGTTGAGGTAAATTTAAGTGGGCTGCTTAAGCTTGGTAAAAGTGACCTCAGCGTTGATTAACGTTGAGTTCAGCTTGGTTCCTTCGGAGCTTGGTCCTTCGTCTCCTAGCTGAAAGTAAGAAAGAGCACCATTAGCCCGCCCCAGGGTGTGAATCCGAGACCAACTCTGGCGTAAGAGCATTATGAAGAGCATTCGAGGATTGAGTTTGCAGATTGGTATTTGAATTTGACATTTTGATGTTGTTAATGGATATCGGATCTTAAGTAGGTAAAGTGATTGTTGTTGTGAATTGAAATCAATTGATGTTCACGGGATTTTATAAATCTTTGATTTAAACTGAGAAAAGAATTGTATCTTTCGCGGGATTTTACAAAATCAAGAAGAAACCGTAAAAATAAAATTTGCTTGTTCGGTCCTCTGCTAGTTCAGTTCACTGGTTCGGTTCTCAATGAAGTTACTAGTTCGGTCCTATCTAGTTCGGTCCTTGTAGATTTGCTCGTTCGGTCCTTGAGCAAAAAGACTCGTTCGATCCTATCTAGTTCGGTCCTTGTAGATTTGCTCGTTCGGTCCTTGAGCAAAGAGACTCGTTCGATCCTATCTAGTTAGATCCTTGTAGATTTGCTCGTTCGGTCCTTGAGCAAAGAGACTCGTTCGATCCTATCTAGTTCGATCCTTGTAGATTTGCTCGTTCGGTCCTTGAGCAAAGAGACTCGTTCGATCCTATCTAGTTCGGTCCTAAAGCAAGATGCTAGTTCGGTCCTCAATGAAACGCTAGTTCGGTCCTTCAAGAAATTCTAGTTCGATCCTCACTGGATTTCACTCGTTCGGCCCTTGAAAGAATAAACTAGATCGGTCCTGTTAGACAATCTTCTAGTTCGGTCCTCAAAGAAATAATCTCGTTCGGTTCAAACAAGAGAATGACTCGTTCGGTTCACTCTAGTTCGATCTTCACTAGTTCGATCCTCACTAGTTCGATCCTCACTAGTTCGATCCTCACTAGTTCGATCCACTCTAGATCGAAACTAAACCACAAATAAACCGAATAGAGAAAGAAAGAAAGAAAGTGAAGAGAGAAAAAAATAAGCTTTTAACGCCAAACCAAGAAACACGAATAAGATCACAACGAAACCACACAAAAACAAAAAAATACAAACACTAAACCCACCCGTGGCGATTGATACCAAATGTTATCCCAAAAGCTTAATCCATTTCACAACAATAAGCTATACCAATAAGCAAAATAGTAGAAAGATAGAAAGAAAAGTTGGAAGATTTATTAGAGAGAAACTAGAGATGGAAGATTACACACACACACAAATTATGCAAATGGTAACCAACACCCTCTCCATGTGTGGAGAGGGTTCTATTTATACCCTTGAGCCATGAGTGGCATGTGGGCTTTCTAACTTGGGCCGGGCTTGGCTTTTCTTGGGCTTTGAGCCCAAAACATGGACAATATTAGATTACAATCCAAGCCCGTTGAACCCGACTAGCCTATTACAATACAAGACCTAGTTTGACTTTGTAAGACCGATAACATTCTTGTTTGACTTAATATAATTAAGGCTAACAGTCAATCATGGGTTATGTGCATTAGGATATCACTGGTCACATTCATTAATGGGAATTTGACATCATATGGGTCATATGCATTGGGTTGTAGTGGCTTATATTGTAATGGAACCCATGCATGACCAGTGATTATGGCTAATTCATATGGGTCATGGGTCAGTATGATATCACTAGTCACATTCATTAATGGGTATTTGACATCAATAGGGTCATATGCATTGGGTTGTAGTTGCGCTTAGAGTGTCATGTTACGACACATCCATGACTGGTGACAAATGGTAATTAACATGGGTCATGGGTCATGTGCGTTGGGTTGTAGTGGCCTATATTGTAATGGAACCCATGCACGACTGGTGATTATGGCTAATTATTCATATGGGTCGATCATGGGTCATGTTCATTAGAATATCACTGGTCACATTCCTTAATGGGTATTTGACATCATATGGGTCATATGTATTGGGTTGTAGTTGCGCTTAGAGTGTCGTTTCTAATTTGAATCACTATTTATGTCCCTAACTTGTAAAAGTTACGATTTTTAACATGCCCAATCTAAGTTCAAACAAGTTACATTGATTTCATTAAGCCTCCAATAATCCACATAAGCTTGTCCTAGCTTATAAAAAACTCAGGAGGCTTATTTTGGCTTAATGGACCTTATGGGGCCGATAAGTTCCAATAAGTGCTTTTGAGGCCCGATGAAGTTTTTAAAAGCACTAAAGCACTTGCTAAGCTTATTAAGCTACACAAATCTGATGTCTTAGTATAAGCTTGGCTGAGCTTATTGAGCTATAGGCTCGTTGGCCAACAACCTTTACTGTGAAAGTTGGCAAAAAGGTCCATTATGGTTTCCTTTGATTTTCACCTTATGTTCCAATATTCAATAAGCTCATTTGATTTTGTTTGGCTAAAAAAAATAAGCTCGGGTGAGGTCTATTTGAGCTGTATTCGTTGGCTGGGCATTGGGCTCGTAATTGCGTGCGTTCACAAATTTACTTCAACCCGTTTAGAGTGATAAAAGGTTTTATACATAATAAAACTTAGTTTCTAGTTTCGCATTAGGGCAGTCTGGATTATAGGTTAAGCTGTTTTCATTCATATGGCGTATGTAAAGAATCACTTAAGCCCGATATGCCGTAGCAGGACCATGACGAGTGCGCGATAATGTGTTCTATGTTTTACGGCTAGGTAATGCTACTCGGAGAGCCATATATACCTTCCTATATTTATAAAAAGCCCCATTATAGAGTTGCCTAAGCGAAATTTAGTTATCTAAGCTTATTGCGAGTCTCTCTCTTGGCTTTGTAGGGTCACGACAATAGGCTGTTAAAGGCCATTAAAGGTTGCGTGGGATCTCTTAATACACTAGTCAATATAAGTGATTAAACAATAAGCCGTAGGTTACAATAATAACTGGTAGAGCTATTTGCCACCTTGTTGGCCCCCTTTTTTGATCTGTTGGCCTGTTGGGCTTTCACTGCCTTTTTGGTCCCGCTGTGCCCGTATATTTTTATTAAACATAATGAATTCTTTCCCTACGGGTTCAAGTTCCATCATAATCCCTCCGATAAGAACATGTTGAGCTTAATTATAAGTAGGAGATACATCACGTAATGGTTGTCATTGTGCCGGAGATTGCCCGAACGTGGCAAGTTGGATCTGATAGGTCCATAGGAAATTCTCTAAACGGCGATAAATATAGATTCTAAGGATTAGTTCCTAGCAAGCTAATATTCGTATGTGTTGAGCCCCAAAATACAACTAGTCGTGTTACACTGCAAATGTTGTTTAAGTCGTGTCTTCCTTTAGCTAAAGCCATGGAGTGTCGGTGGGTTTATTCGAGAATAGGAGAGAAGAAATACTAATAACTGTATTATACTCGTAGGTTAAATCAGGGGGGTGGGGTATAAGTGAATACGCATCCATCAAGTCAAGTTTTTACATATAAACGAATTTTGTTTAAAGTCTGTACTTGTTAATAACCCACGAGTTGGACGTGGTTTGCCCTGAGACTGCGTTACAACACATAAGTTGTTATAGACGCCATAAGTATCTTCTCATCATGTCATTGCGTATAACACGTATATTTCACACTTAATATGTGTGAACTCTTACAAGCACATCATATAAACATATACGAGTCATATTGGCTAGCTAACAAAGAAAACAATTATAATAGTAAGGATATAGGGTTAAACTGCGACTTACAAGGGTCCTAATGCTTTGGTTCGAGTGTGCGTAGGAAATGAGACAACCCACGTATTATTTATACGTCCAAATGATTCACCAAGACTCCAAGACCTTGCGTATATCCAATCCTAGATAGTACACACTTCTTAATACTTCTTATACGTGAACTTAAATACACCTTAAATACAACTTAAATCCTAGATTGTATGGTTCGGTTATCACTTAACCCGAATGTAATTGAGAGTAATGAGAATGGTTTTTGCTTGAGAGAGAGTTTGAGAGTTTTTAGAAGTGTTCAACTGTATATGTGAGTGTGTATTTATAGGCAATAAGCTAGTTAAGTTCCCTAGTCACATAACAAAACCAAAAGTGCCTAATCCTAGCGGTTTTGGGATTTCTAGTTGTTACCATTGTGTATTAAGCTAAACCACTAAGTACAAGCTTTAATTAGGCAAGTGATGTACAAGATTTGCTTGATTCTTGAAATCTTAAGGATTTGTGTATATACATGCATGTAGCCATGGCCTAAAGGGCAAAAGGGAGGCCATTTGGTTAATATCCAATGTGTAAAGGCTAATGGGAGACATTAAGTACTAACCTTAATTAACCAAGTGATGTACATTTACTTTGGGAGATCATTAGAAGATTTCTAGGTGTGTTTGTGTGCATAACCGGCCCCTAGTGGGTTGCCTACATAAAATTGATTTAAATTAGAGTTAAGGTTTTAAAAGTGGGTATTTGTTTCAGTCTAGGTGTTTCTGGGGTGTGTCCAAATGTATTTTATTGCGAAACGTAAGCCCTTTAAGTGACCAATAAAAATAAAGTACGTAAAGTTAATAATTAACTTCTTAATAATTATATGACACTTGGTTGATGTAAACCTTAATTTCTTTGATGACCGTTTACATTAATTGATTATTTCTAGTCTACGCGATTTAGCTTAAAAGTAAATATTAAAAGTAAACGCGTATAAGACCAAAATAAATAGCGACGAATAATAGATGTCGTAAAATGGCCTAAAATTGAAAAATGTTACACATATAATAGCTACATAAAAGTCCATGTGTAACTTGAACCATATAATCACAGAATCAAAACATTTTAAAACATATTTTGCATCAT